>CM077578.1:24495512-24773702 GCA_039657325.1 Stephania cephalantha
CAAGATGAAAGCCAACATCGATCTCCTCCAAACATAGTCTTGAAGAATATTGTAGAATATAGACCATACCTTGAATCAACACCTTGATCAAACATGTAGCTTCGTATCACCCACATAACCTATGTTACATCTTTTGATGACCATAGTGACCACAATTTCTCTTCAAAAATCTTCAAAGCTCTAATGTCGACAAGAGGAATTGAACGAAAAGACCATATGCTATCCTTTTGTCAAGAACAACTAATTGTTGAAGTTATCGAGATCCAACCGTCAGAGCATTTCAAACCAATCATAAGCTTTGGAAGAACAAGAACATGTGCAGTTTGATTGGGCAAACTCTAACTTGGAAAAAGTGAGGTGATTCTTTGATTTGGGAACAAACATTGTTGCAAATCTAGAGAGAGAGATTAGGGCGACTCCACTTTTCTTATGTCTTCATCCGACCTCGAGTTGGTTCTCAAGCTATGTGAGTGCTGGTGTAGTGATGAAGTATGCCGAGGGTGGTTTGCTTAATTGGGGGGCTAAAGGAGCAAGAGGGCATTGAAAATACTTCATCTGGGCAGTGGTGGTTGTGCAGAGCATTTGTTGGTCATTGTTGGCTATGGTGAGCAGGGTGACGAAATCAGGTAGTGGTCAGTTGGGAGTGGCAAAAGAGGGGACATGTTTGTGGAGATGGGGTCGATGGAGAAGCGGATTTTTGTAATAAGCACAAGCTCAGATTGGTGGGTTTGATTTGATGAGTGGAGGGGGTGAAGGCGAGGGTGTTGCATGACATGGGGCTTGGATCAAGTTGACTAGATTTATAGTGGCTAAGAGGACGTGAAGATGGAGATGTTTGGGTGGATTGATCGGAGCCACTTTGTTGAAATTGATCCAAGCACTAACGTAGGCGTCTTATTGTCTCGTCGTCCAACAAACATGTAGGCGATGGTCGAGACCGTCCACGCCATTCATCTTGTTCATCTACTTGGTGCACCCATCGACGTCGCGAAACATGGTGTGGAAGCAACCTTCCATGGATCACGTATTCGAACTCACAAATTCCCACTCCAAAGAATGGAAAATTGCCCAAAGAGCTTGCATCTCGCAATCGTTGTCAAGCCGAGATTTTAGGTCATCTTCCTCCTTCGCCTAAGTCATTGCTTGCTGACGACCTCGCGGATACCATTCTCGATGTAGAGAGGATCAAAGGAGGAGGAATGAAAGAATAAACCAACAAGAAAGAACACACACAAACACCCTATCCATGCTCTCTAAGATTCATCTCTTCAATTCATTAGATAAAAAGTTACCTAGTGTAGAGCATTTACATGTCCTTTTATACTAAAACACTAGAAACCTTAACACATCAATACTATATATTTTTAATATACTCCCTATTATATACTATATTATAATTCTAACATTATGTTTACATTAGCTACCATATCAAGCACCCCGGAATGAGTCAATTAGCATTGGCAACTTAAAGATCATGTGCTGAAAGATAGAATGTAACGTCTTCTGTAAGTGGCCAAGAGAGTGTTCCTTCATGGTTAGTGGCGCTGCACCTCTCAGATTAGTAGTATGCCAAGTCTATTCTTTAAAATCTCTGACTCTATGAGCATCTATATCAATGTTGTCTTGATTACGCAATTAATCAGTCATTTATTTTCTTATTCTTGTGATATTAAGGGCATGCGATTTGCAGATTTGGTAACAAAATTTCTGAATTATTTGCATAATTTGATTTCATGCAGGTACTTCCACCACTATGTGCAGAACTTCTCGAATGTGGTCATGCAACCAATGATTTTGCCCATGGTTCTATTAATAGCGGAGTCACAGGTATTGAGATGAATGTTTTTTCAGATTACAGAATGGACAACATTTTGTATATTTCCTCATATGATATTGATATTCACACTTAAAAATATCATGAATGTTCTTTCCTTTTCTTTTCTGAAAAACGTTTACATACATACAGTGATTTTCAATTAAGCAACTGTTTTTATTAAGAATGATGACCTTAAGATTTGTTTTTCTGCCGTAGGACAAAAAATGATTTTTGGAATTATATACATTACCTGCTCTAGTTCCTGTCTTGAGTGCTGCTGCATGAGACTCTCTTGCTTCTCGTGAAGCATTTAGAACCTATATTTTTGTTAAGGTAAGTAGAAGGCGTAATGTTTTTCAGTTTTATTCCGATTTGATTAGTGGCAGTGTGAATGATGATGTTATAATGTTTCGCATCACCGGTCTGCAAGCAATAGGAAGATAACAAAAAGCGGGAGAGGGATTACTTGGGGTTCTAGGGTTTAGTTAACCTCCCCCCATCATGATTGGCGGGTTATTTCTAGTTAATGTAGTTTTAAACTTTTACCCGAAAAGTTCGGCAGGAATACATTAAAAATTAACAACAAATCTACTCAGAAAATAGAACATATAAAAAATAACTTAGAGTCGCCTATTTAGAAGAATGAACAATTTGGTAAGTAGAAATTATGTCTATCACACTTTTCATCTTTTAGCAATATGTTTTCATAAAAATTGTGGAAGTTGTTCAATTTTGTTTGCTAAAAAGATTTTGATATTTTTATGTTAAATATTTAATTTAGTATCAAAAATAAATTTAAGGATGTGCTGTTTATTATTGGCTATCGATTTTGGAGGGGCGAGGCTGTAGATGACTACAAGGACCCATACGATTCTCTTTTCCAATAAGTGAGAGCTTTAATTTCTTCTTGATGGAGATGGAGTCCTTCAAATTTAAATGATTATATGATAGTTGTAGTCATTAATTGATTTTTAGTATTCTTTCAATCACATCTCAACACGAAAAAATTAGATTTTGACCTTTTGGTTTTGTGGAGATTTGAGGTGCCTTGTTTCATGGTATTAAAATTCGTTGAATTTCCCTGATTTTTTAGGTTTTTTAAAACAATGAGTTAAGAATTACGTGTAAACGATTTCTTACAAAAAAAATCATACAAATGTAATGGGAAAACAACTTAATTTTAAAATTAAGTTCTTAACTTATAAGAAAGAGGATTAAAACTAGGAAAATGATTTTTTGACATTCTTTTGGTACATACAGCGTTTCTACACAATGGTGGTGATTCCCTTGGAATTTGCGCGACACACATCCCAATCAAATCTACACTATTGTATAGCAAATGCATGTCTCCTGGGAATGTTAGATTATCATCTTCCTAATGCCATTTTCGTACAAAGATACTCCTCCAAAAATAGAACCATATTTTATAATGTATGATTAAAAATCAATGTCAACTATCAGCAATGAATTCTAACTTATTACTAAAAAATCCAAGTAAAATTTTAACTAAAAGAATCTTTTATATTGTACTTAAAATTACATATTTATAAAATGATAAAAATAGAAAGATAACTAATGTTGTAAAGAACATGCTTTTATCTTAACAAAAATTGAATATTATTAGTACTTAGATGAAGTTATTTATACTTCTCTTTAGTGCCAAAGATTTGCGAAACCCCCGTGCATAAAACTCGACTTACCTTAATTACTTTTGAATTTTGAAAGGCAGAAGTCATAGGCATAGTCGATTTTTCTAGCTTTGACTCAAGACATGGGTTGTAAAAAAACCATTGAAGAAACTGCCTATGTCGTTTGAATTTGTTTTTTGTTTTGTTTTGTTTTGTTTTGTTTTGTTTTTTTTTTTTTTTTTTTTTTTCTTGAAAAGAAGAATTCAGTGTAACCTTATTAGGACCCAGAAATAATGAAGCATTTTATCTTGATTTGTTAGTAAGTTTTAATGCAACCGGTTATTCAAGTGGTTGTGGACTCTGCCTCTTAATCGAGTTCTCAAGTGTGTTAAGTGGATGGAAAATCGGGTCGGGAGGGCCACTCCCCGATTAGGCCAAACAATGTCCCGAGCATTGGTTAGTCTCATGGGTTGGCGCCAAATACTACATGGGAAACTAAAAGAAATGAACACAAAGAACACAAGTTAAATATATATTGAATAATTGATATGAAATTTACTACAAATATATATATAGTTAATTTTCATAGTGGGCTCACCGAGCCCACGATCTCCGCTAGTACCGATAGTTTCCTCAACTTTAACCACCTTCAATCCCCTGGACATGGGGTTTTATTCCCAAAAGACCCTAAGACTAGTTAAGTGGGGAGATACAACAACAACAACAACACAGCTCCTACCCCAACTTGGTGGAGATCATCATTTTCATATTTCATTTAGAAGTTTACATTTAACTGATGTTGGACCAACTTTCCACCAATACATCTTCAACACTCCACCTTGACTAAAAATCCATCTAAGTGGCTTTCTTTCGACAGTACCAACCTAATAAATGGCCATGATACCGCAGTTAATTTTTAACATACCGGCACGTCGTTATCCGCAAGCGGTCTGCTCCGTCAGCGACACTTCTCCGCGAGTCGATTATCTCCACCTACTACCGATATTGTCCTCCAAGTTAACCACCTTTCAACTCATTGGTGTGAGGTTTTATCTCAAAAGGCCTCTGTGATTAGTTAGGAGTATTCATTTAATCGACGTGGACTAATCTCGTCCACATCTTCAACAATATATATAACTTTGTGTACTTACTCTTTAGTTTCCCAATTAATAATTGTTGTCGTGTTTCCATTTTGAGCTTTGTGGTGCTAATAACTTTAATTACATGTTTAAAGAGGTTGCCACTCATCTTTGTTGCATTCACTCCTTTTATAACTGCAGACTGGTCAGAACAATTGATATCATATGTCCTTCCATTGGTTGTTCGTGCTTATGGTGACAATAGATACCAGTATACAAGAAGAAGTTTTGAAAAGGATCGGTGCAGATTGCTAAGCAACTTGATGTTCAGGTTTGAACTACTTTTACTCCTTCCCACATTGTTTGTTATTTGTTGGTATCTTCCTCTTTTTCTCTTCTCTTGGTGTTGAAATTAAAACTATCTTGATCAATGGAGTATTGGGTTATTATTTGGCTGCTGTGCAAAAGCTGCATTTATGGCATTACATACTTCAGTAGAAACTTCTCAATGGACTTTTTGGTTGCCATATCTGCTAGACAGTGGCCACAAGGTTGCTTTCGTGCATGTATGATTGCAATAGTGGTTTTTAGCCCTGAATTTATTAATAGAAAGCGTTTGTATCCCTCCTCTGAAACCTCGAGGCTTTTGGCCCAATCAAGCCTCTGCAATTTGCTTGTGTGGATGTCATAAATGTAAGGTGAACAAATGGGTGTGCAAGACAAGACAAGAACAGTTTTGCTGCTGCTGATGGTCATAACCGGTAATGTGGATTCGTAACTTTTGTTTGTTGGATAAAATAATCTAATCAGTAGGAGCAACATCACACACAACCTTCGAGTAGAAGACTATGAAACAAATTCCCATTTATTTTAAAGGATCTGTATTAATACATAGTTAGTTATGTTTGTCTGATTATGTCATTGTTGTCTAAAGCTGCTAAAGAAGATTGTTAATATGATTATGTTATTGTTGTTAAAAAGCTGCTAAAGAAGATTGTTGATACACTACTTCTTTGTTTCAACAAAGTACATTTGAGGTGCCTTTTTCTAGTCATGGGTGTACAAACTTTTTTCTCTTAATTTGTTCTTGGTGAAGACTTGATAGGATCTTTAAGAAGACATTTATTTTATTTACTTTTTTAATTTTTATTGAAAATTCAACACACCAAATTTAAGTCATGATCATTACACCTGTAGTCATGGAGTTTCAGGTATTGGCTTCCTGTTCCATCAAGTAACATGATTTAGGACATTTAGGTTACTGGTATCGAAAAGAATACATCTTTTGTATTAACAACTTTTGTGTATCGTAATTATATTAGTTCGTGGAGTGATATAATCAAAATATCTTTGTTATATTTAAAGTACAATTTTCCATTAAAAATCCTTGACCCAAAAAAGTGAAAGGAGAATTTTATAAGAGTACATTAGGCTAAATGCTCTACGAGAGTGAATGGTGCAAGAAAAAACAACACATACATAAATTGAGAGTGGCAAGAAATGAGAATTAGTAGTTGAGAGGTAAAACTTACAACTAGAGAATACAAAATTCAGAAATTTAAAGAAATGATAGTGGATGCAATGTGGGCGTGGTCACGTGTCGCGCGTGCTAAATATAACTCCGCACCTGGCTACCAACTACAAATGTGTAGTAGTGGTAAACACTGGGTCAATCCACAAGACTCTGAGTTTTACTCCAAGTTAACTAAAAATGGGGTTTTTTAAAGTTCAATGAAATCAAGAACTAGACCAGCACAAATAAAAATTCGCAAAAATAATATCAATGAGAAGAAATCACTCAAGTCTACTGCCTTCCACAAGCTAGAATCAAGATCTGAATGGCATTTAATGGTCCTCAATTATTCCAAAAGGCTATTAACTCAATTTCTCTTAGATTAGCCATGTGAAAATCGACGTGCCAAAAATTCTAAAGTCTCTAATCTCGATAAATAAAGACGTCCGTCACTAACTATTTCCCTAATCAATGTATAACCCTAGACATCCGCCAATCGAGTTTAACACACTAACCGCACTGTCCTGTGGGAACACTAATCTTAAATAACCCTGATCGCATCCTCTTCCGATTTAACTTAGATTCAATTGTTGCACACTCAAGAACCGAAAGGGCCTCGACAAAGAACGGTGAGTGTCTGCTACTTTATTGGTCTAAAAGCACAATTACACGGATACTAATAGTCCAAATAACTATAGGTTGTCCAATTCAAAAGCACATGCACCGGCCACATACACAATCTCTGCATCTAAACCATATTCATTAAAATCAACAAATAATGAAATTTAGGAGAAATTAAATCAAATTAAATAAAAATCATAGATCTCACATAGTATTCACATATGAATCATGAATCCCACTTGTTTCCCTTCGACTCGACGAAGATTGGTCTTGGGCTCTGGACATCATCTCACAATCTCAATGCATGAAAGTCATATGCAAATAATTGTGTTCTCTCCGTATGAATACTCCTAGTTCCTAATATGAAAAACCACTAAAAATCGTTCGGGAGGTGAGAGAAACTAATTTCGAGGGTCGGGTCTCGTAACACGTGCACCGAGGAGCATCTGTGGACTCAAGGGGTGAAAATGGCTTCTCCGTCCACGTGTCCGCGCATTGGAGCCGAGAGTGCCGCCACCGCGACGTGTCGCCTTCCTATCGGCCGGGACCGCATGTGATGATGCCGCGGTCGGGTGAGCGCCACGGGCGCATGGAGGCGGATGAAAGTCGCGCGAGACCGGGCGAATTCCTGGGAGCGTGCAAAGGACAGCGGCGCATCCCGAGACGTATCTCGACAGGCCGAAACGAATGAGAAGGTCACGGTGAGCCGGACCAATTGAACTATGACGCGTGGCACGTCGAGGCGAGTTGGACCAATAGTATGCCGCCACGTGTAATAGGTCTGGCCGATCCTTACATTCTTACCCACCGCACAACACGTAACTCGAGGCAAATAGTCCGCTTCCGATCAATGCATGTAAATACTCCATTTTTGTATTTTTTTTCGTCACGACCCAACTGCCGCACTCGTTTGCACGAAAAATGATCAATAAATATAATTAAATATATATTTTAGAGACTTTCTATATTTAAATATATACTAAAAATAAACTACTAAAACTTATAACACGACTTATCGTGGCGTGGCGGTGTTTTATCATGTAAATCTCAAATGGGAAAAAATTGTCCCCAAGCTTCACCTGGGATCCCTACTCACAAATTTTTATATAAGTTGTATTTTTTATATCAAAACTCATTCGCCATTGCAAATTCTATGATAATTCCCTTAGTACATTATTTCAATACAAATCTAAATATATTTATTAGATGTCTAAATCATTATTGTATTAGATAATAACTATTTGTTAGATTTTGGCGCTTTAGATATACCATATATGTAGACACTTATTTGCATGACGCAAGAATATCATAATAAAGTTAATGCTTCTAATCTAAACAATACCCTTGTGTTTCGAGGAAAACTCCTTTTGTTTACATTAATTTTTAAGAACAAAATTATAATTTTTGATGGAGCTGGGATTCCCACACCACGGGGGCGTGGCGAAGAATACACACAAGGACTTGAGCCCCGCCCCGTAACCCCATTCCCTTCATAGGAGGAAGAATTGTACCACATTCCCCGCCCTCGGGGGCAAGTTTTGGGTGGAATTCCCGCCTTAATTGCATCCTTAAAACAAAGTTGTGCCAGTTCATGGAAAAACGAGAGAAGGGTGGTTATGAGTCGTATCTAGTGGTTTGTTCATATCCGATTTGACTTGCAAATAATTCTTAGTTAAGAAATCCTCGATTCTCTAGAATTTAGAACGTATTTCAAGATACTACACCTTAAGAAGGATGCGCCATGTGTAAAAGATTTATAAAATTGCCATATTACATCATCAACCGAACTAAATCTAGCCGACAAAACATTTGCCACATTGATAGCCGACACTAACCAATTTGACGCACTGCTTTCGTAGTTGTGGATTGCAATTATATTGAGTTGTATTTACTATTTATATGTACATCCATAGTGACAAATGAGCTTTTTTTATCTTTCTTGTTTGTAGTTGTATTGTTTGTCATTGCTTAACTGGGATCTTTCTTTATTTTATTTTCGATGCGTGTTTCAATATGAAGTTCTAAAATATTTTTATGAATTCAAAAGTTTCCATAAAATTAGAAAAACAAGTATTCAAAGTTTTATTTTGTGTTGCCATGTAATATAAGAACATCTCACATTTAAAAACTTGCATGGTCTTTGATTATTTTGTCTTATTAATCAACATTCTGTCAATCAGGCACATGGAAGTCCTACATGGTTGTACACTTAAGGTATTCTAATGCATTGAAATTTAACATGGATCATCTTCAGGTTTGTTGTCCTATAACTGAGTTAGACACCTTGTTAGTTTCCATCCAAACTTGAGCTGCACTTTTCGTTGTAACATCATTTTCATAGGCATTTCAAGATGGTCAATCTCTTTTATGCCTAATCTTTTTTTGCATTTCTTTTTTGGCAACAAAGTTAAGCAATTGTACCTCTTGTTCATGGCTTAGCTCTTAAAACTACAAAGGGGTCACAGATGAGTCCTTTGTTGTTTTTTGTGCTATCTCATTTGATTGTAATTAATTTAAGAAGAAATAAGTTCCAAGAATGCAGAACATATAATGCTACATAAACAACCCCAAGTTTGACAAAGAGGGTTCAAACTCATTTTCCACACCCTAAAATAAAATATAAGGCATAGGTCGATATGATAGCATAAAATTTTGTCACAGGAAAGGATTAAACACATATAAACGCTGAGATCGCTTTCCATTTGGCCAAAATGAGCATCTAGATCTGGTGTAGTGACAAAATGAGCAGAATGTGCTTCACATCGTTACGGATGTGAAGAAAATGAGCAAGTGGTTCGCCATCATGCGATCTAAAGTGGCAGGCTTAGTTCAAAAAACGAAAAATGAAACAAATTATAAGAGTTAATGAGACGATCTTTCGTAATAAAATAGAAATAGAAAAAGAAAAACAACAACAAAAAAGAAAAACTGGCTGAAGTGACATGAAACATAAGAACACTACACATATAATTTAATGAATTACCGGACTATGATTCGATCGAGAGTCGTATTGCTTGCCTTCAAAGAAACAAAAAGTGGTAGAGAAAAAATGTAGGGATATAAGAAAACACATGGTTTAAATTGAAGGTACACCTGGATTGATAGAAATGCAATCTAAGAGGATCGTCAGGATAATGGTTATATATGATACAAGGTCGCAGAGGTTAAGAGACATGGAAGATAGATCGATCCTAGTTAAATTAATTATTAGGAGACGTTAAAAGGTTTAACATCGTCATGCGCCTCTATACACCACAATGTTAGCGTTCGCGGTTTAGCCCCCGCCTAATTGAGGCTTGAGCTCTAAAGTGCGAAAAATATTTAGTTAGACCTCCCTATGAAAAGTAGTTTACCTCTATTTAGAGTAACCCCTTAATAGGAATAAAAGGGGCATGCTTTCTCAAAAATTCACACATTCTCACCTACTATAGGAAATTTTAACTCTTACATGTCTTATTAAGAGCTAGGCTATGGAAAACTCCCAAAGGCCTATACATGGTTTGTGTTAGGTATGCCTAAAGGCGGACCTCAAAACACTGGTGGATTAAATGAGTATCACACAAATTTTGGGTATTCAATTGAGATATGGATGGACTAATGCAAGGTATACCATTAAAATGAAAATGAACTTGTTATCGTAGGACTTTTAAAACTTTGGTAGCATGTGATGGTCAAGTAATAATGAATTTCGAGAGAAGTTCATGAGGATATGGTAGACTATGGTAATAAAATGGTATTATGAGAATCCACTATAGAACATTGACTTACTCATGCGATCTTGTCTGAAGCAATAGTTTTTAGAAATTGAGTCGCATCGACTACTTTCTAGTTGAAAGGGACATAACAAGAGTCAAATAAATATTTTCACAAGAAAATAGATAGAAAAATATGTAGAGATTGCAAAGTATCACTTCTACTGTCATTACTACTCCAACATCACATAAGCATTACTTGATAGATCACAATGGCCGTAGGCTTCACGGCTTCTGCCCGAGCAACATGGCCCGAAGCCTGGGTCTTGAAATTTCAATAATTAAGTTCGGCACGGCTTCCGCGAAAGTCTCGACCAATCAACACATGTTGGGTTTGGGGATGACTCCATGCCCGACTCCAGCCCGATCCACGCAATTTTAAGATTGTTGCAATTTCTATATATTATCTTGTAAAAATAAATGTCATTTGCGAGGGCTTTGAACTCCAAGACCTTTTGGTATCGGGTACACATTCTATCCATTACACCACCTTCTCCTTTTGTTTGTAATGCTCAATATTTAATAAATATATTCAGTTTTAAAAATTGTAAATGACCACGTTTATCAGCTTCCACCTAAGTTCGGCCAAGAAAGGGGCTCTCGGGCCCACCAACAGGGACTAGCGGCTTTGTAAAAAGCCCGCTCAGCCCGCCTCATTAACAAGTGTGTAGTATTTGATATTAAACTAAAGTAACGACTTAATAGGAATAAAAGAGACATGAACCAAAAAAATGAACACTTAGAATTTAGAGAAATTTGGTACTTAAGGAAATTAATTTTGAAGCTTCGTATCGTAGATAACCACGATATGACTAGAAAATGAGTAGCTGCATAAGAAAAGTATCATCTAATGTGTTAGGTATATCTAAAGGCTTATGACTCCAAAGAAGGAAGCATGGTGGAATGAATATGCCCAAAAATAATTAAGGGGGTGTATTCAATTGAGATTTTAATAGACTTTTAGTTACTTTTATAAAAGGATGACTTTTAGAGACTTGTGATTTTTGTAGACTTTTAAAACTTGTGGTAGACTTTGATAGACTTTATTTTAATGACTTTTTATTAACTTTGATAGACTCTTTGCAGACCTTGATAGACTTCGATAAACTTTATTTCAATACCTACTTCTTTGATAAACATCCACTTAACATTGACTTCGATGGACTTCTGCACATTTTTTAAAGCTTTGGTTACTTTTTAATTGAAACAATAAACTAATAGGTTATTAAATATTTTATTGTAAAAATAACAAATAAAGTACTAAAGAAATAACATAGATCTAATGACCATATTATTATTTACTACATCAACATCACTCCACATTTCGCATAGTACTTCTATTATTGCATTCTTCAATTGTTAGAACTTACTTTGAAATGTAAGCATTAAAATCATCTATCTTCTTCACTATCTCTGAGACAATTAGGCATTCCATCAATATCTAATTCAATCGGAAATTCATCGTAACGACACTCCTTACAAGATAGTTATGTAATCTCAAGACAAGTTCACACTACCATGAATTTTAAATGGAAATGGAGGAGTTGTTTTAAAATCAGAACTGCGTATTTTGAATATGCCAAAACAACCTTTCAACCAACATTCCCAAAGATGCATGTCGAAGATCAATAATTCACGCATTTTCAGATGTCGCCTGCCCAGAAATCGAAAGATGAGGAATCTAACACCTCGAAAGAGCTAAAATTGACGCTCTATCTTAGAACCACAAACACCAAAAATATTTACATAAAACATACTAAAAATAAATAACATTAAATACAAGAAGTATAAAACATGGGTAATTTTGACATTAATTAGATCATACTCATGTACTTAAATAATGTAATATAAAACAAGTAATTTTGACATTAATTAGATCATACCTTGTGGTACTTTAAGTCCATTTCTCCTAGATAAAGCATCACTAATATTTCAAACACGTCGACCCTTCTCTATCCGCAGTACATAATATCCAAACTAAATACATGTACAGCTTAGAAACATGATAGACGATCACGCGAGAACAGGCCACCATTGCCAATAAAACATTGAACAGCTAAGCACTAACATATCTAACACAATCCTAAAATAAGAAATATAACAATTAATACCTATCATCATTATCATCATCATCATCAACAACAGAAAATTACTTGTCATTATAACAACTCTAGCAATAAATTAGAACTTATTTAAGAAGGATAAATCTGTACTATCTTCATGATTTGTGCTGTGAGATTTAGGTCGCCATCATATTCATCGCACTATGTTCTAGCCCTTAAAATCTTGTTGAAACTTTACCGGTGCTAAATGCGATCTATTTAAGGTTTAATCAACACATCGAGAATTTTGACCCACATTGAGTAAAAGTAGCCAACATTTCTTCAATAGTTACGAATCGTATCATAAAATTGCAGCTTTTTCTCTAATACTTTGCATAACTTTCGAAACACACGCATACATCCTATAAATTTGTCGAAAGTGTCTCCGCATCCTCGTTCAATATTTCTATGTATCTGCACTCATTTAGTTACAGATGTCCATATAATGTGTAACTGCTCAATGTACAGTATAACTTCATGCAATGTTTGTAGAATTGCTTCGCATAGAAAACCAACAAACATTCAAGTATTTCTCGTTAGTTCTTCCACCTCGTTCTTTCCATTTCCAGCCTCCTTTGATTCATCATATCTTTGCATATTGTAAATGAGACACTCATGAAAATAATATCACCTAAAATCAAAAAAGAAAACTAAACATGCCGAAAAATATAACATTCAACAAGTGGAAGTTTAAACATGGTTGACAATGCATAATATTGAATAATACTAAAATATTATCAACTTCAAACAGTATTATTCATCAATTCAACATTTCCGCTGAGTCCGAAACACACCCTAACTAATAAAATTTTTTCAATGGTTGTCATTAGTAAAAGCACCATTAGTATCACGCCATCCACGTAGTGGCATCCAACCAACAATTCTAAGCAACTCAATCGCTTCCTCTTCTAAAATAAAATGTAGTATATTTTACCACACCTTTTCTTTTTCTATTTTTGGTTTTCAACAAGCTTACTTGTGAGTCTCCCATCGCACTATAATCATATATATAAAAATTGTCTATAACCTAATAAAACTCTTCCTAATGGTCTCCCGCTAATCATTAAAAAAAAGCTCACTAACAAAAGAAGAAAAAGCAGAAAAAGGAAAAAACAAATAAGCTAATTGTAAATCTACTTCCTCACAATGAGTTACGTTCATGATTAGGTCAAGTTAAATTAGTTGCAAGAGAGGATTTGCGGGTGACATATTGTACATGTGCATACATGCATAAATCTTGAGAACTTAACTACAATATAAAGATTTAAATATGTACAAATCAACATATACTAGTTAAACAACTTCTAAGTATTTTTGATAAATTGGAGGCACACTTTTCAGACCAACCAAATTTAGAACCCATGTCATTTCACTTCCACAACCAATATCAAATCATCGGGGCCACCCAAATGGTTGGTCAAATTTGGTATTAGATTGGACTAGTTAATGGCACATACTCCTTTTCTTGCTTGCATTACAAATTTCATGTTTTCAATTCCCTTCTTCAAAGTTACTTACCAATTTTTTATAGAGATTTTTCAACAAAGTAGTAACAATGAGCCAAGAATGGGTGAATACGTTGATCAAAAGCAAATGGAGTACTCGGGCCATGTGTCCAATTTGTGCATTAAATATGTTCCCAAGATTGTAATCTCGAACTCCTGAGAATTGGACCCTTCTTTTTTAATCGGGTCGTCTGCTGCAAGGTACCCTTTCTGCTCCTAATGGCATCCAAGCCCGGATTTCATCAAAAACGTTGATTATGGCCGTTCCGATCTTTTGATCCGACGGAAAATTTTTGAATATACACCCTTAGACGCGAGAGGATCGATCCACAAAAAAAGTGAAGAATCGACATGAGCTCCGTGTTGAATGTCAACATGGATGATGGCTACAGAGCTCTTTGAAAGAAACAAAGTAGGAAGAACAAAGTGATTTATCTGCGGATGAGTCCTTCTAAGATGATGACACACAGAAGTGTGCGTGAGGAATACAGCTGCACGAACAAGGAGAAAAACATAGAACCAAGTGGGAAACACGTTATCGCAAAGTTACTTGGACATTACCCCACCCTAACACAGAACATGTATATCTCAATCCAAAGCAACAGATCAAAAATGTGTCATCGTGCCATAAATCCACAAGAACGAGGGAGAGACGAGAGAGAGAGAGAGAGTGATGGTCTAGATGTTACCTCCAAGAAAGGGTCGAAGCCAAACGTAGGGAGAAGCTGGGAGAGAGCTCCGGCGAGGTAGGGTCAACAAGAACGCATGTTCTACAAAAGTTTTTCCGTGGAAGTCAAGAGACGAAGAATTTCACAACATATATATGGGTTAGGGTGGAAAGTCTTAAAAGTCATCCAAACCTTACAAATCCACAAAAATTTCTTAAAAAACCGAATACCCCTTTACAATTAGAGAGTTTTACAAAAAGTTTAAAGTGAATACCCCTAAAACTTTGTAGAGACATTTTTGAAAAGTTTATAAAAAGTTCACATTGAATACACCTTACTTTTAAAGACTCTAAAAGTTTTAATTGAATACTCCCTAAACTTTTTTAGTCAATAAAAGTAACCAAAAAAGTCGATTAAAATCTCAATCGAATACATTCCCGTAAGACCAAAAAGAGGGATATATAGGAAATTATTGAAGTGTTTGAGATTTAGAATATGCATATAATCAATATAAAGAAAACTAGAAAAGAAATAAAAAGTAGTTAGTGAAGCTAAAACAAACTTCAAAGATGTGGCAAAAATATATTTATACCAGCTAAATGTTAAGAAATAAAAAGGAAACAAGATCTAAGTTTCATATCTTAGATTTATTAAGGACGAAAAATTAAAAATGTTTGAACGCGTCAAGATGACATTAAGGAGAGATAGAGGAGCTACTTCAATAGTTCGTTTAATAGTGGTCAAGTTGGATATCATAATAGACCTAAAACTCCCACCCGTCACAGAAAGAAATGTGCAAAACCGCACATGTTATATTAGGATTTCCTCAAGTTAAAGAGGCAGACTAAAAAATGATTTAAAAATAGGAAAAATCTTGCTGACCCCATTTATGAAATATAATACAAAATGGTATGGAAATGCTTAAAAAGGAATTGGATTGACTTGGTTAACGAAACTTTTGACAAAATTTTAAGATAAAAAACGTAATGCTAATCGAGATTGAGAAGTACTTAGATATTCCTTTTTTGATGAGTTCTAGAAAGAAAAGAAAATGGATCTTCATATGGATATTGGTAGATTTAGGAAACAAAAGATAGTGATAAGGTGTCCTCAGAGATATTCTTTGACTTTAGTTCTAGAAAGAAAATGAAAGTGCATGCCGTAAAGTTCCATCGATAGTTAGACACTATTAAAGATATGCATCGAAGGAGCAAAGAATAAACAAAAGTATAAAGACAAGTCCAACCACAAAAGAATTTCCCACTACAATAAGACTACATCAAGGACGGCTTTAAGCCCTTATCTCTTTTTACTTTAGTTATGGATGAATTAACTTGGCATATTCTAGTGGATATGCTACGATAAGTCTTCCGTGATTTTGTCGATGATATTGTCCTAGCTGGAACTAAACAAGATGGAGTGAATAAAAGTACTTATAACTTTTTAGAAGAACACATTATAATCTAAAGGCTTTAAGTTGATTAGGACGAAGACCAAATACATGCATTGTACGTTCAAAATTAGCTAGACATCATGGTGACTGAGTGAGTAAAATTAGTGGATGTAGAAGTCTCCTAAGGTGAACCACTTTAGATATCTACGATCAATCGTTCAAAATAATGATGATATTGAGAATGACGTTGCACATAGAATTCAAGCCGGATGCGAAGATAGTCATGGTGAGTACAACAAGTGTGACATGTGATTGAAATATCTCTTACCAAGATAAAATTAAGATTTTATAGGGATTGTAATTAGGCCAGCTATGTTTTATGAAAGTGAATGTTAGGTGGTAAGAGAAACAATAAGTTCATTAAATGAACGAATAGTAGAAATGAGGATGCGTAGGATGATGTGTGTGGTAAACTTAAAAACACTGAGAAGATAGTACTGAAGAAATTCATAAATTTAAAGAAAAAAGTAGGAGTAACAATCGATCAACATACAAAGAGACTAGGGAACGCATAGTTGTAATGGTTTGGACACCTCCAAAGATGGTGTATAAATGTCATTACTAGAAAACTTGGCTCTAATAAAATTGAAGAAATTTGAAAGATGTAGGGGTAAAATTGAAGCTAATTCTGGGGACGCATCGACATTTATGAGGGATTTAAAGGACTTGGAAAGCATCCCATCGATTGCACTAAATCGAAAGCACAATGAAATAGTTTGATCCATGTAGTTTCGACCCCCTCAACTAATTTGGGTTCTAGGCTTTTTCTTGTCACCAAGGAATAAATATCTCGAATTTTGTTTGATGACATTACCATAAATGGTTGTCTCTCGCTGACATTTTGAAGCAATATTACAGTGAGAATGCATTGAGCAAATGATAATTGCTTATGGTTTTCATTGTAAAGTGAGAACCCTTGGGACTTGTATTCTTTTTTTTTAATCAATGCAAGTATCTAGAGTACATTGACACACAAATTCGAGAAGGGTGGCTTGCGTGATTTGGACACATGCAAAACGGTTCACTAATTGCCTTAGTAAGAAAAACTTGACACCACATAAATTGAAAAAAACTTTGACTCAGTAGTGCATTGATTATGAAGGATTTAAAGGTTTTCAAAGTACGTCGTCAACTACATTAAATCAAGCTTCTAGGGGAAAAGTTTGATCCATGTACCCGATCCCTAACTAATTTGGGATTGAGGTTTTGTTGTTCTGTTGCAAGTGTTCAGTACAACAAAGCCTATACCTTAGTAGTGAAGTGATGAAAAGTCTTTTCTGCTCTGCTTTCTTCTTAAAAAATTGGTTTTGTACCAAACTTTTTTTTTTTTTTGGTATTCCTGCTAAACCTTGCTTATATTTGATTGGCAAATGAGTATTTTAATATAAAAAAAGTATGATTTAAGCAACTTTTGTTGTTGCTACTGTAATTGTGTCTATATTATGCAGTTATTCAACATTCTAACTTTTTCCAATTCCTAAAGAATGTGTTGTACCTAAATTGTGATAAAATTTAGGTTTTCTTTCAACTACAACCTTAAATCGTTGTTTTAGACGTGTCTTTTTTGAGAGACATGGTACTAAAATTTTTCTAACTTCTCCAAATTTCCCTGAATTATTTAGTTTTTTTGAAACACCAAATTAAAAAAAAAAATACACGCAAATGAAACTTTTTATGAAATTTCACATTGAAATAAGGAAGAAAGACTTGATTTGCGTAACTTTAATACTATCTCCAGGTAATAAAAATGCTACAAATAATGTTGTTTTTTTTCAAAAGATGCATCTAATTTATGAAAGTACATTAGGTAATGCAAAACTAGGAAATAATATCAAGTATGATGAATGGGTTCTGACTTATTGCCCAAAAAAAGAAACTAATATCTGAAAAGATCTAAACTGTTCAAATTCATTTTTAATACTTTATATCATGTAGAAAGAGAAAGAGCAAGAATTACTATAAACAACATGCCCTTTTGTGTTCTCTTGAAAAAAATTAGTGTCTTATTAGCACTTAAATGTACTTATTTCTACTTGTTATTTGTGTCGAAGTTTTGAAAAATCCCTACATCAAATTAGACTTCAAATTATTTTTGAACTTAAAAGTCACAAAGTTATAGGCAAAGCTGAATTTCGGTCTTGTTTATGGGATCATTTGCAGTGTGCTGATCACTGATTCAAATAAAAATAGGGATAATGATCATTTTATTTTAGTATAGATCATAGAACTGGATTCATCTTGATCATCCACATGCATTTTCTTGCATATACATTTTCATTTTAATATTTTTCTTTCAGGTCTGAGATGCTAGTGCTGCATTGAACAAATTTTTATTTTTCCTTCTTGTTTGTTTTGCCAAACCTCAAATTATGTTTTTCTTTGTTAAACACTATCCTCATGTTTTTTTTTTTTTTTTTTTTTTTTTCTTTCTTTTCTTTCTTTCTTTCTCGGTGCCATTTGTCGGCCTTGAAGAAAACATGCAAATGAAGAGGGTGTTAAACTAATGTTTATTCATCTCATATTTTCTCGCCTTCTTTTCTGTGGACATTCATTACCTTAAGTTACAAGCCACAAGTTAAGTAAATAAGTTACTACTGGTCATACAAATGTAACTGGGAAAATATAAAAAGAAAAAAAACTGTTGGTTTGACATTCATATGACTGTTGTTGATGTTAATTATGCATCCTTCCCAGCATTTGGTATAACATGACTGGTAAGAACCATAAGATATATAAGCATTTTTTTTTTTTCTACTTTCTCAAAGATTATAATCGCTGATTTAGTTTGTCATAAAAAAGAAGCAAGAGAACCTTTGCCAGTGTGTTTACCTTGCTGCTTACCTGAACTCTGGATTCTTTTTGTTCCCAGGTGAGAGTTAATGCGTTGGGTTATGCCTGGGAGATTTATGGGGTAACAAGCTTCAGATAAACCTGCTGTTTTGGAAATTTTGCAAACAATTCAACGACAGCACAGCTGTTGACCGGTCAGCTCCAACTCTTATGTGTACCTTGAGTGTTTCAAATTCTGTTCTCAAGCAGGTGAAGGATTGTAAACTCACTTTTTGTTAGATTAGGTTCTTTCTTTCCCTCTGGTAATGTAGGGTTAAACCACTGATTTGTCACTGTTTGTTTGTTTGCTTTATTCAGCCATATGAAGAAACTACTGTGTAATAACTGCTTTCTTGTTCTGCATTGCTGTCTTGTTCAGTTTGGTGTAGAGTTTGTTGCAGAGCATGTCCCTTCCTCTACTTTCTCCACTTCTCCTTGTCCCACAGTTGAAACGCCTCTCAGCAGTTTGCTAAGTACATGCTTTTCGTAAAAAGATATCCTTAGGGCATCGTTTCTCCATTATCTGGCTCTTACCCATTGTTACGCTTCTTGCTGCTAGTGTTCTTACAGTATATTTTGAATGTGATTTTGGGTGCATTATTACTTTATCTGTACAGAAAGATTGAAGAAAAACGAGGCGGTCACTGTTATAGGTTCCGGCGCCCCCTACTCTGTTGCCAATGGTGTTCAGTCTGAAATAGCAAACAAGACAAGTGGATCTGTCTCTTCAACAAGTGAGTAGTCCTGCATGGGATGAAGATTGTGGATCGACCACGGCGAGTTCTATAACTAACCGTCGCCATTCTGAAACAAACTTATCCTCAATGCATGACTGTACCTATTATGTAGCCTGCCACTTTCAACAGCAATGCCCTGTCCTCAATTTCTTCTGACCGGCAAGCAGACTGGGTCTGCCCCCCTGCTGATCTTGATCTGGAGTGGCCTCCTCGCATCTCTTCTGATGTTCCCTCTCAAATTGGTGATTTTGAGAAACAGAAGCAGAGCCCAGTTGGTACATCTGCTGTTGGCTCTGATGATTTCAACTGATCCTTTGCTGATTGGCCCTACAACCAAGCAATTCCACTGGTAAGTTTAAGTTCTACATCAAATGGTGACTGCAAGGATGCCTACTTATGGCTCTGGATCGAACTTGGGTTCGCTTTAGCAACGTGAATTTCAAAAGCCAATACAAATCCCATTGGAAATGTGTAGCTCAACCAAACTCAAAAATAAGATCTATGTGGAATTCCAAATACAGTCAGATTCTTCATGGCTTCAACAGCACACCTGCATTGCATCCTTGAAAACATACTGGAAAGCTCAGTATCAAAAGTCAATAATTTAAACAGTAGGGTGTGTTAAATCCTTAAAGTTCTTATTGATTCTCCAAGCAAATCAGGTGATCTCAACTTTTAGCAGTATCAACTCCAATGCTAGCTCAACCTTGTATGACGACAAAAACATCAGACATTGGGTCCATCTTTACCTCGTCAAAAAATGATCAAATGGCTCCAAGACTTGCTCCGCTCCTGCAATGGCGGTAGGAGCAGAGAGGAAGAGGAGGGGGAATCAAGGTGCAATGCATCCATGCGGTCGAAACTCAAGGCATCTTCTGAGCAACCGCCTCTTGGATTTATTATAATGGGTGACTTTTATTCGTGAATTTGTGGCAAGAATAGCAAGGCCCTTTCATGGAAGTTCTGGGAGAAATTTTCCTCGTGATATTGGAGGCTACGTTTATTCAAGGGGTTATCTGCTACATTCTCCATGGGATGGTAAGCTTTTGCTTGTGATCATTTGTGCAGTGTATGTTGTAGCTTATTGTGATGGAAATTTTTCTTTTGCTTAATCGTAACACTCTTCGTCTCTTTCCTCTGATCAATATATATGTGTAGACTGTAATTTCTTTTGTACTGGTGTATTCTTTATACAGCTCCAGCTCGTCGAATGAGCGATGGATATAATAAAAGCGATCAAAATCTTGTGAAAAAAACTTCCATTTCCTGTGTTCTTTTTCTTGAGGATGTTTTCCTTCCATTTTGGTTATCAATTTTTTTGCCCTTATTGTTGTACGCTTTGTACACTATAGTTGAGCTGAAACTGTTCGAGGGAGTGACTTTAGGGAGTCAGCTGGATCCTTGGTGTGGTGTGTTTTGAGGGGTGGTTGATGTATGATGTCAATGAACTTTTTCATTCTACAAATCGAGGTTGGGTTGAGTGAATGGGATTTAAATGCAAAAGGGTTCGTGTTACTTCTCACTGTATGTGGAGTGGAGCAAATGGATCTGCCTCGCTTGTTTTAGTAGTTGAAGAATTTGGATACTAGGTGGATTAGATCAAAAAATCAATTCCGAGTCCCGAACTGTGTCAACGGAATTGGCTTTAAACTGATATTAGACAAATAATGCATAATCACTTGTGGTGTAAGATGATTAAGACTTTAAAGGTCAATTATTTAAAGTTGTGCTATAGGCACTCATCTTTGCAAAAGAGTACTTCATTGTTGAGGGCCCAGGCGGTTTTGTGAGGGGACCTAATTTTTTTTGGTGAATGCCCTAAACCACCTTACTCTCAACGAGCGTAATCCACCACTAAAATCGATCAAACAAACGAAGAAATCGTTCTTTTTCTTCGCATTTAAGTTCATTTTTGTTGCTCATTCATTCGTTTTGGTTGTTGTTCATTGGAATTTAGCCATCACTGAGGATTTTTGTGATTCTCATGTTGTTCTATTATTACGAGGCGAGAGTCGGAGGTGGTGTTCATGGTTTCATTGAGACCCATATTTAAGTATCGGCTATACTAATCGACACCCAAATAAGATGATCGACGCTCAACCTCGATGAGTGGACCACCGAAACTATACAAGTTGTCTCGTAGTCTCAGTGCCGAGATATGTGTATGTCTCGATCCCGCTGTGTCTCTGAGATCGTATGTTCTGGCCATTTCTACCGAGACCCGAAAGTAGTGTCACTCATCATCAACCGACACAAAAACCTATGTTTTAGTCCAAAGTTGTCTCGAGATAATTGCGTATGTGGTTTATAACTAAAATGGGAAAAAAATCTATAAAAAACATGAAAAGTTACTTCTTCGTATTGACAAGGTGTCCGCCTCCATTGCATTTTTTCCTCCATTTTAGCTTATAAACACCTAAAGATTGGGCGAATGAATGAAATCCTACAATATGAAACCAAACTCAAACCACTAATTTTTCACACAAAAACTTCAAATATAGTGTTTTTAACCCTTAAATAGCATGAAATCGAATTTTACAACTTTTGTGGCACTCTTTGATCAACAAAATTGATGTTCGACCGATGACAGAGCGAGTGGTTTCGAGAAAGATGATGGGCTACACAAGATGAGGTGCGCAGAATGTTGAGTGATGTGGGGCAAGTTTAAAGTGAATCGGTTGGTCGAGAGGGACAAATATGTGATTTTTATCATGGGTAATCTGGGAAGAGACACTAATTCATAAAAATGAGGTGTCTTTATATAGTGGCTAGGGTGCCTATAGCACAACTCTTTATTTATTCCCTGACTATTACAATTTATGATTATGGATGTCCCATAATCTAAGATTGGAAAATTAACCATTCGGGTGGGCCAATGGTTTAAGTATAGTAGGCCTGGGAGTAAAGAAGTGGTCATGGTTCAAACTACAATCGAGACAAGTTTTTTTCTTATAAAAAATGAAGGCAAAATCTATCTATCGGTCCTTGAACTTTGATCTTTTTATGCTTTTGGTCTTTGAGATTTCACAACTTCACATTTGGTCCTTGAACTTTTAAAGAGTGTACATTTGATCCTTTTTGAGTCCGGACCGTTGTCCGATGACGTGCAAACGAAACTGGCCACGTGTTTGATTTTTTACTGAACCATTGGTTCAATGTTGAACTGGACCATACTTAAAGAAAACTCAAACTTTCCCCAAAAAATTAAGGCCAAGGCTATTCGGACCCCATGTTTTGCTCTTTTTACCCCGTTTTTTAATTTTTTTTTCAGTGCCTAGTGAAATGACCCAGCTACCCTTCCATATAAAACAGTTTTTGCTCACCCATACCCCACTCACCCCACTCGCGCATACTCTAGTCACCCCTTTCTCAAACCTCACCACCAACCCAAATTCGACGAAATTCGAGCAAAACCACATCGATTCGAATCTTACGAGTGCATTTATAATCTCTTTTAGTGTTTATTTCGAGATTTATTGGAGTTTTTTCTTCTTTCTTTTCGAGTATGTATTTGTAGTTTTGTTGTTGAATATATGACTTTGCTTTGGGGTTAAATCTTGCATTTTCATTTTGGGTACAAAGTCTCGATGGAATTGAAAATATCAAACGATTCTCCGAGCAAAACCCACTATTTTTTTGGTCATTATCATGTATTTCTTAGGAGTACCTCTTAAAGGTCTCAACCAATCTCTCTCTCACCAATTAAAATCGAGTTCACTTCGCATTATAGGCCTGAGTCGCCTGCCGATACCTTTAAAGAAATACCGTCGGGTCGACCGAACACCGCAGCGAGACTTCTTCACTTATCGGGGCACTACGCGACCACATCCGACCTTGTTCAACGAAAAAAATACTCCTACAACACTTAGTGACTAAGTACAAGTGCTTTACAATTACTAAAACCGAGAAATGGAGAGATTGAAGTGGTGTCGGGATGAAGGTAAAAGATGAGGTAAACATTTAGAGGCCCACTATGGGCACCCCACCATTTCATGAAGGCACCCATAATTTTTCTCATTTCCCAATCTAAAATGTAAAAGACTATTTTGCCCTTTCATATATACACACCCAAACCCCACAAACCATTTGCAACTCAAAACTGGGGCACCCCACCACCTCGAGGAAGAAGTGAACCTAAAGCCACAATTGTGTTTGCCGCGCGTATCGATTCTCGCGTCTCGACATCATCCGACAACGAGGTAACAATGTTTGACAACCATATGAAGCTTTCAAGAACCGTTTTTTGGATAAAAATCGTGAAATTGATGATTTGGTTTGTCAACATAGTGGTTTCTCAAATTTTTAGACGTTTTTCACGGCGCGATGGATTCGGCTCGCAGACCGAGAGTTATGCAAACGTCTCGCAACATCCACCGAGAAAGGAATAAAAGTCTCGTAATGGACAACCGAGAGAAATGATACGTTCTCGGGTTGTACATCACCGACAGACATAAACTATACACTTCGACTTACTCTCGTGATGTGGTGACCGAGACGACAATAAAAGTCTCTGGCCATGGACAACCGAGATCTATCTTACACTCTCGCTTGTACATCACCGACATAACATAAACTATACACTAATGGTTGCTCTCGTGAAGTTGGTGACCGAGATAACAATATAACTCTCGCCATTCGTCGTCGAGACCGTGTAAACTATACCGGCCCTCGTTCTAGCCGAGAACCACGAGTTCCCAAAAGTTTCCTCGCCTCGCCATGCTCGTCGAGATCAAACAAAATCTCTCGGCCTCGCGTGGCCGAGAACCACGACTTTCCAATAAATGCACCATTGAATGCACCGCCACACAAACATAACAACTATTCTACCAAATGCAACTTAATTAGACTATCAACGTACCTTCAAACGATCGATTTCACGACTTGAGTGTGTGAACGAAAAACTTGAACCGAGCCCTAATGTGGAGACGAAATCGACCAAAACTCCTGAGCCTTCAAACTCGAAAAATGTCCTACAACAATGAGAGAGACGAGAGGAACGAAGACAACCGAGATTCGGATTGCTAATGTTCTCGACGAGTAAGTAGGGCAAGTCAAGCAAGAGGACTGCGGGGTGCCTCTGCTTTGCACGAGGGGTATTTTCGGATTTCGGGCCTAATTTTTGGGTGCCCTTGGTAATTTGATTTGTGCCCTCAATAAGAGGGTGCCTTCATGAATTGGTGGGGTGCCCTTAGCGGCTAGAGTGACTGATAATTTGCTTGAAGTTCTCAATGAAGAAGTTAATGGCACCAAACTCAAAGGCGTGATTCTGAAATCATGAACTCAATAACAATTTAATACAAATTGATAATGGCAGTCTCATGCATGTTTTTTTTTTTTTTTTAATATCAAAGCCTCATATATTTTGTAATGTATTAGTACTTTGTGGCTTTTGCAAACACAAAGATGAACTCAAATTGGTTCAGGAGCTGGTTTGAAAAAAACATAAACAAAGAGGAGCCGAAGGGGATGTGTGTCGCAGGACGTCTGCGAGGGTGAGCGAGAGAGCGAAAACCAGAGAACCGTGAGGGTGTTCGCGAGAGAGAAGGCGGGTGAGGCTCGATGGGAGAGTGGGTGGAGGTTAAATCAGTGAAGTGAAATTGAATGGCTACGGCATTGTTTTGATTTTTGGGGAAAGTTGGGGTTTTTTGGTGCGGTCAAGTTCAATATTGAACTAATGGTTTTGTAAAAAACCAGACGCCCGTTCGCAGACTTAACGATCCAAACACTAAAACGACCAAATGTACCCTTCTTTAAAAGTACCAAATGTGAAGTTGCGAAAAGTACATAAACGTCAAAGTTTAGGGGATCAAAAGATGAGTTTCGCCAAAAATAAGTAATGTGAGATTTGGAAAATTAAATTAGAATGTGAGCATCACTTTCAAATTAATTGGAGTCAACTACATGGATCAAAATCTTCCACTCGATTTGATTTAATGTCCTTGATGACTTTGTATGCAGTGAATCTAGGGATCAAAAAGTGTCTGCGGTTTTCTATCATCACTTATGCTTTCAAATCTAAGAGAAATCTTAAATAAGCTCAAAGGCTCCTACCCATTTTATACAGTCCTCACCAGCATCAACTTCAGTTTGCTTATCTTTATTTTTTTATTGTTTATTTTCTTTAACTTCGTCAAGTGGAATAGAAGAGCTTGAAACATGTAGCCGCTCGTACGCTGATTAAGGCTTTTTCTTCTATTTCGCTTCCTTCAGTGGAACCAAACAGGAGAAGCTGAAGAAAACAAAAGTCAAAGCATATATCCAGAGCACACAATACCTAGCTGTACAGTAAAAGGACCAAACAATTGAGAGTCTCCAAGGCCATGATTCTCTTCGCATGCCCAAGTGTGCAAGGACTCCTTCAAAACCTCATCTCTTGCAACCCTTCTCTTATCCAATCCACTCAGACCTCTCGTTTTCTCTACCACCACAAACAATCTGACGCTGTTGTCCATGCATGATTTTGCTTGAATGTGCTCTCCATTCAACATTGGCTGGGCACCGATACCACCACCACCACTACTGTTGCGCTGTACTATTCTCTGCTCTCTAATTGGATAACTCTTGATTTGCTTACATAGTGGTAACAAAAAACTAGGCTTGGAGGGATCTGATGAAAACTAGATCAGAAATGTGAAAATGACTTTGCAGAGGTGAGTTGAGACAAAATAACAGCGTAACCATCTCTTCTTCTGCTTTGGTCATCATCAAGTCCCATGTGACCTTTTGAAGGAACTGTTGGGTTATCTTTGTATCAATCATGCACAACAGTAGTGGGTTGTTGTGGCCTTGTGGATACCCTTGTTTCTCTATGACTGGACCATTAAATCCTGCAGGGAAACCCCAACAGATCTGAAAATGTCTTTCTCCAATTTTGGTTTTGAGTTGGGTTTGAGAGTTGGCCAATGTGATTGTTTGAATTGGAGTTACATAGCTTTCTATTATGGAAAATGATTGGGGTCCAATAAACACTCGAGTTGTTTCATGTCCATTAATTTTTGCAAGGATGTTTGTTCGCACACAAATCAATATTATATTTAAGGGACACTAACAATCGATGTTCATTTCTGTAGGGGGCAATTCAAAGCTGCTTTGCAGTCAGAACGTGTTTGCACATAAAACAGCACATGACCTATATAACGCAAACCCATTACATTACATGACGTTTATTAATCGCGTTAATCGTTTTCGTGTCTAAGCCGTGGGTCGTGTTAAACATGTCGTGTATTCAGTCACCTATTTATTAAATATTATATTTAAAAATTTTATTTTATTTAAATTTGTATAATTTGGTTTCTACTTTTTAAAATATATCTAAATGATTAAATTCGAACAAACATACTAAAATAGCCAATAAAATATAATATTATTGTATATAATCGTTAGTTTAACTTTACTTTTTCATTCAAGTCTTTATTACTATTAATAATAAAGCAAAAATGACTCGTAATAATAACATAAACAAAATTATAAGAATCATCTAAAAAAATCTAAATTTTGCTTTGGTGAAAAGTTTTATTTTTTTTCTTAATAAATAATTATTAATAAAATCTAAAACATAAATAATATATTAAAAGTAAAATGAATATTTCCTCCCAAATATAAAATAAAATATGATAAAAGACGTCTATAAATAAAATAAAATAAATAAATCATGCTATTAACATGCATTCAAATGGGTGAATTTTGTATCAATTTATTTATTATACCATATTTATTATTTATACATTATTCTTTAGTCGTGTTAAGCGAGTCATAAACGAGTTAAGCAGATTGACATGTTAATGACTCGTTTATTAACCGTGTATAAACGTGTTAACATGTTTATGACCCAGACCCACTTAAGCCAAACCCACGACATGTTTATTACGTGTCGTGTCGTGTTAATCATTTCATGACCCAAATTGCTAGCCCTAATTTCGGGTCACCCTAGCGCTACCCTTCTATTATTTATCTTAGATATTGTATGTATCTTTATCGAATGTGGTAAAAGGAGAACTTTCGTTTCTTTTATCAACAACAACAATAAAGCTTTTGTCCCAAATTAAATAAAGTTGTCTTCATGGATCTAATGTACCCTCAATCAATTTTCATTCGAAAGCATTGCAAAGCGAAAAAGTTCATGGGGTTTTTAGTTTTTGAGAATCACTTGCGTTTAATGGTTCTAGAAACTGCTGACTTCGAATCTTCGATCCTACAATCCACCTGAATGGATGAAGATTTTTTAGCTGTTGAATTGGGAGGCAGAGTAGATTCATTTATTTCTTGGCATGAAAAGACTTATTAAACAGACAATGGCAGCCTTTACATATCAAGATTTAATATTTCTTAACCAAAAGTTTCAATTTTGAGCTTTTGGAGACGAGGAAACCATGAAAGGAGGCCTCACCTTTTTATGAACTTGCAGGAAGCCAATTCAGATTAGTGGAGGCAGTGGACTGGAGAAAAAAGAAAAGAAGCTACTAATTTTCTTTCTATAATAACTAGATAGGCTCCTTTTATGTACAAAAATATGAAGCGTAAAGATGTTATTAATGTTTTCTTTTGATCCGAAAAGCTACAACTTTAAGCCAAAGCATCCCTCGGTGATACGATAGAAACGTCACTTGCCAAAATGCAAAGTTTGGAGATCTCGTGAGTTCGACTCCCACTTAAGTCAAAAAAAAAAAAAAACTACAACTATAAAATGATGAAAATAACTGCTTTTGTTCATTCTCTCTTAGATCTAAATGCAAAAACAGATGCCTGAAAGAAATCTTGCTACCCACATGATTCATGACCCTTAATTGTTTAATATGGCTGCCTCTCTTTGAGGTCTGACAAGAGCATGTTACATTTCTCTGCTACAAGTTCAATGATACCTTAGTTCTGATTCTCTGCAGTGCACTGCTCTGCCACTTCCATTACACATTATCATCTTCTTATTGTTTCACTCGATCATTTTTTTCTTTCTTTTTCATTTCCAACAGACTTGTCAGAAATGAAGAAAAAATAATCTTTTCTTCTAATTCATCATTTCTTTGTTCTCATGGTCATGGATGAGGGTCAGGGTCTATCTCTGATTTGCAAGTGGAAGTCTGAGGACCCTTATGTTGGTTTTGAGATAGATTTGATTAGGGCCTAGCTAGTTCTGTGTTTTTTCTTTTTCTTTTGATAATTAATTTTGTTTTTATGGGGGTTCATACGCAATGAAAATTACAAAACAATTTTGACAAAAACCCCAACAGATCCGAATCTAATTCCATTAAAAACGTTTAAACCATGAAAACTTAATCATACCTCTGGCGCAATATACCTTTCAAGGTTGATCGATCTCTAAGGCGCCGCTAACGACGAACGCCTCTACCAAGAAATCCACACACGAACGACGCGCGAGATTCGAAGTGCTAGCTTCGAGAGAATACCAAACCTTTTTGTTTCTCTCCAAAACGATCCAGAGCGTACTAAAAACCCTAATTCGCTTCTAAAACGAAAATAGAGTTTCGCCCTTAATCTTTCATACGTGTGTTCTAACTTAAAGCGTCTATTTATACAACCTCAGATATAGATCGGTTAGTAAATTACACATATACCCCTACTTAAAGAAGTATAAGTGTAATACACCACAAGACGTTTCATCATGAATTTTATCATATAAAATTCATTTTTCTCAACCATCTTAAAATCTCGCAAAACCATTCTTAAGTAAGTGCGACCCAATAGGCTCATACAACGTTGCAAAGTGTACCAAAACACATTTTGGTATACAAGTCATAAGCGCCTCTAGCAAGACATTATGACTACCCAAGTTGTACGAATATCAAATCGATACAACCTAATCAATAATGTATATAACATCCTTTTGTCACACGATATCCTTTTGATCAAACATAAGGCATGGAATTGTCATCCAACATGTTCAATCGTACTAGTCTCGATCTCTAGTAGATCGAAACATCCGTTGACATTGATCAATATCAATTCACTTAGACTAGGCCTTTTAACAACCTAACACATCGAGGATCCACTCGGATATCTCTCTTTATATGAGAGGGACAAATTCTATCTCGATTACACAACTTCATCACATTGCTCACACAAGAACCAATCACAACCTTTATAATCGTCCTGTTAAAGACAACGTTTGATTGTGTCAAATCACCGTGTTCCTAATGTTGAAGTCTCTCGTAATCTCAAGTCGAGGACTAAAAATATACCTATCATGAGAAACAACTATGACTTAATCCATGTGATGTTCTCATAGCGGGCCTCCCCAAGATTTTTGTTCCCTAACAAGTACTCGTGATCTTGATTCGTATCCCTATACGTATAATCATCATATGATCATCAATCAAGACTCACACTAGTCTTAATTCATTATAGTTCCCAAGATAATGATCGATCAGTGGACATTTATGATATTTCTCAAATACCCATGGATCTTATTATAATGTAAACATGCAAATTAATTATAATAAACAACAAATGAAATCCTCTATTTTATTAACTAAAAGTATTCATAAAGACAAGCTAATGGATTGACCTAGGGCACATGCCCCAACATCTCCCACTTGCACTAGGGCCAATCATACATGCATCTAATGCCTAATGATCTAACATGACCATCATGTTTTGCTTGTGGAAGAGCTTTTGTCAATGGATCCGCAACGTTGTCTTCGCAGGTACTCGCAAATCTTCACGTCTCCCTCTCAATAATTTCTCTCGATGAGATGAAAACGCCCGAGTATATGTTTGGATCTCGTGGTGTGATCTAGGTTCCTTGGCCTCGTGCTATTGCCCCGTTATTGTCACAATACAAACAAACAGGGTTAGCAATACTTGGAACCACACCTAGTTCGTAAATGAACTTTTTGATCCAAATCCGCTCCTTTGTCGCATCGACGCCGCAATATACTCACTTCGTTGTAGAATCCGCCACGCCTCTCTGTTCGAACTTTTCCATTTATCGCACCCCCATTCAAAGTAAACACATATCCAGATCATGATCTAAAATCATCTATATCGCTTGAAAACTTGCATCTCGTGTAACCATTTACAACTAGATCATTTTCAAAACCTCCATAGACCAAGAACACTTCCTTAGTCCTTCTTAAGTATTTAAGAATGTTCTTTATCGCTATCCAAAGGACTCTCACCAGATCCGATCGATATCTCGCTTGTAGTGCTCAAAGCATATGATACATCGTGTCGAGTGCATAAAGCATGGCATACATGATAGATCCAATAGCCGATGCATATGGAATCTTATTCATACTGGTCTCGCTCATCATTTGTCTTAGGACATTGAATCTTGCCGAGACTTATGCCATGAGACATTGGCAACAATCCTCTTTTAGTCTTGCAACCGAACCTATTCAAGACCTTGTCTATGTAAGCACTCGACTTAGACCGATTAGCCTCTTAGATCTATCCCTATAGATCCTTATCCCTAGATATATAGTCGCATCTCCTAAGTCTTTCATCGAGAAACACTTCCCTAACCAAGACTTGACATTCTCGCAATGTTGGGATGTCATTTCCAATGAGTAATATATCATCAACATACAAGCACTAAAAACAACTACACTCCCACCGACCTTCTTGTATACACAAGGCTCATCTTCGTTCTTAATAAAACCAAAATCCTTGATTGCTTCATCAAAACGAAGATTCCAACTCCGAGAAGCTTGCTTTAATCCATAAATGGATCTTTGAAGCTTGCATACCTTCCTAGAATTCTCAGATGTACAAAACCTTCAAAGTCAGTGTCATATACACGTCCTCAAGCAAATTTTCCATTAAGAAATGTTGTTTTTACATCCATTTGCCATATCTCATAGTCATAATATGCAAAGAATGGCAATTAAAATTCTTATGGATTTAAGCATGGCTATCGGCGAAAAAAGTTTCATCATAATCAACACCTCGAGTCCGCTCGAAACCTTTTGCTACAAGTCTTGCTTTAAAAGTATGCACTTTGCCATCCATGTCGCTTTTTCTTGAAAACCCATTTACATCCAATGGTCTTACCACCTTCAGTAAATCAACCAAGTTCCAAACTTGGTTATCATACATGGATTGCATCTCGTAGTTCATGGCACTTAGCCATTTATCCGAGTCCGGTCCAGACATAGCCTCCCGATAAGTGGTGGGCTCATTTTGATCCATAAGCAACACATCACGACTATCGCAATGAGAAATCCGAATCTCTCTCGGCTCATGTCTTACCCTACCGTATTTACGGGCCTTGTGTCACTTGTGGAGGTTCAACTCGGTTCGTAACGTTGTTGAACTTCCAAGAGCGTTCAATTGTTTATCTCGTGATTCTTGAACTTCTTCAAGATTTATTTCTCTCCCACTAGTGTCTTTTGAAATAAACTGTTTTTCCATAAAGGCACCATACCGAGCAACAAACACTTTGTTCTCAAATGGATTATAAAAGTAATATCCTTTTGTTTCCTTAGATACCCCACAAATAAACACTTGTCGTATTTAGTGCTAGTTTTTCCGAGACTTGTCGCTTTACGTAAGCCTCACAACCCCAAATCTTAAGGAAAGACAAACTAGGTCTCTTCCCGTACCATATCTCATATGGTGTTTTATCAACCGCTTTAAGGAACTCGATTTAGAGTGAAAGTCAGCTTGTAATGCATAACCCCAAAAGGATAATGGAAGATCTCATGACTCATCATAGATCGAACCATATCTAATAAGGTTCGATTTCTCCTTTCGTAAACTCCATTCCATCGTGGAGTTGTCGGTGGAGTCAATCGGGAGACAATCCCACAATTTCTAAGATGATCATCAAATTCTTGGCTCAAATATTCACCACCTCGATCCGATCGTTGTTTTGATAGTTTTACCAAGTTGATTCTGCACTTCATTTTGAAACGTTCGAAACATCTCAAATGATTCAAATTTATGTTTCATAAGATATACATAACCATATCTCGCTGAAATCATCAAAATGTAATGAAGTACCGATAACCTCCTCTAGCCATCGTGTTTATAGGACCGCATACATCGCATGTATTAGACCCAATAAATCACTTGCCCTTTCACCGTGTCCAAGAAAGGGACTTTTAGTCATCTTGCCTAGTAAACAAGATACGCACGTTTCATATGTTTCTAAATCAAATGAATCTAGAAGTCCATCTTTATGGAGCTTCATGCGTTTCTCATTTATGTGCCCGAGACGACAATGCCAAAGATAGGTTTGATTCAAATCATTTGACTTGAATCTCTTTGTATTTATGTTAAAGACTCGAGTATCAAAGGACCTTTTCATGCTTAGAATATAAAGACCATCACACAAATCAACATTTGCATAAAATATGCCTTTACGAGAAATGGAACATCTATTATTCGCAATAATAAAATCAAAACCATCCATATCCAAACATGAAACATAAATGATGTTTCGCTCAAGGCAGCACAAAATAACAATTATTTAAAGTTAAAATAAGTCCACTAGGTAAGACTAAGTCATATGATCCAACAACCAGTAAGCAAAGAACTCTTGCTCCATTCCCTACGCGAGGATGACTTCTCCTTTCTTCAACTTTCTACTTCTCAGTGAGTCCCCGCACATTTATACAAATGTGAGATCCACATCCCAGATCTAATACCCAGAATCACTAGTAGATAAATTAATTTCAATAACATAAATACCCGTAGTGGTAGTCGCACTACCCTTTTTCTTCTTTAGATCTTCCAGATAGAGTTTGCAATTTCTCAACCAATGTCCAGTGCATGGCGTAAATGACAATTTCCTTCCTTTTCTTTTCGGGTGTTTTGAAGCAGAACAGTCGGGGCTTGACTTGTTCCACAAGCTTTGCATGACAAAAGTGCAAGAAGCTTTGCAACTTTAGCCTTGCCTTTGCCTTTCTTCTTCATTCCCTTTCCCTTTTCGACCATCAACACATTACTGTAGGTTTCTTGATATTTTGTTCAAGCAGCTTTTGAGCATCAAATGCAACTCGAAATTGATTTCTCCATATTATTCATATTGTAGTTCATCACAAATTGCGAGTAACTCTCCTGTAATGAATTCAGATCAAATCCGTAGCCAACTCTCGGGCTTATGGGAAATCCGAGTCTATCAAGTCGGTCAACATAGCCCTTCATCTTAAGAACATGAGGACTAACCGACGCACCCTCAATCATCTTGCAAGAATGTAGGTTCTTGACTGTCTCTCGAACCTTTCTTGCCTAGCTTGTCGTTGGAACATTTCCTTCAAATAAGCATACCCATGTCGTAGGCTTCCATTAGTTCCATGTCCTTCTCAAGTTCAGAACCATAGTTGCCAAAGATAATACATGCAACATCGTAGAATCGTTGACATGCTTATTATGCGCATCCTTCACAAATTTTCGTAGCATTGGCCGGTGGGTCCTCGTGGATTGGAGCATCCAGACATACAACTTGCGCTCATGCTTGAGAACGATTCTCAAGTTTCAACCCAACAAGAAAGTTAGTCCCGTATAGCTTATCCTTCTCAAGGATGGATCGCAGCGGATGTGGGATTATTGTTACTTGAAGAGGCCATTGATCTACAATAAAGATTATGCAAAGTTTATTTTAGTATGTAGGAATAGACTCCCACTAAATTAACAACCCTCCTAAAACATACTGTTTATTTAGGGGACTAAAATCCATATTTCACCTAATTCTATGACAAATATGGCATGAAACACATAACTAGATTATTTAGGTAGGTAATGCTTACCAATTACATCTTATGTAATTTTAAATACTTTTATGAGATACGGACATCTTATGTCTTAGCATGTTTTTTATCTCATCATGTGCCTAAAGCTCAAAACTATTTTGATAGCTTTATTAAGTCTGACCATTTTAAACATTTAGGTAACTTACCCAACTTGTCTTACCAAGATAACACAATACACCCAAATATGGCCGAAACTATATTAAGTGTGATCGAGGCCTTGACAAGTGTTTAAAATGGATGGCTCGAGACTTAAAATTTAATAGAGGGATTTTATTCAGTTTAGTGATTTTATGTAAACAATGAAATATCATATATTTTATTGATTTGTTCAATCACTAAACAATTTGGAAATTTTTATATTGTTCACTAATAAAAGAATTTCCGTGCGCTAGATTAGTTAGACTATGGTCCCGCCGGCCGGCCACTTGGTTCGGACTTAAAATGGGAAGGGGCCCCAAATTTTTTTTTTTTTTTTTTTTTAGACGAATTTCAATTCCGAAAATTAAAATTCGCTATAGAAAATCATATTTTTCGCTGATTTTATTATCCTAAATTAACCCCTTAATTTATCCGAAATTAAGTCAATTAAAACATTTTAATTAACCCGGCCCACATCTAACTAATCATCTTATCCTAATCCAATTAGGACTTAAGATATTTGAATCCTAGCATATCACCAATAACAAAATTCTCGATATTTATCTCCTATCCAATAGGGATAACGAAACCGATTTTGCTAATATCTCCTAATCTAATTTGTTATCTATCTCTTATCAAATAGAAATTTCATAACATAATAGATATAACGAGATAAATAAATAATTTCAAAAATAATTATTTGCAATTTCGGTCCTCATCCAAATAATCACAAACATGTAATTGAATCATGAACTACTATCCCAATCGAACCTAATCATATTAGTTTCGAATTAATATTCAGACTTATACAATTTAAGAAACTTAAAACAATGTAACCTAAATATGCATACTGAATTACAGAGATTTCATCCATGCATCAATACACGAAAAATAAAGATTATACCTAATGGTGTCATGGATCACAAAACACGAAATTCAATTCATTAAAATTATTCGAATTAACCTAACATGGTTACTAGCATGTACGAAACTGATTTCAATTAAATCACGAATATATGTATCATATACACAAAACATGATAATAAATCTCACATAAAACTTATGTATATCACATATACATCAACTATTAACATGCTTTCAATCATATATCATGTATATATCAGAAGAAAACATGCAATGAATTTAATGGAATCGAACTCGATGGCTCTGATACCACCGTTGGATTTTTGGGGTTCATACGCAATGAAATTACAAAACAATTTTGACAAAAACCCCAACAGATCCGAATCTAATTCCATTAAAAACGTTTAAACCATGAAAACTTAATCATACCTCTGGCCGCAATATACCTTCTCAAGGTTGATCGATCTCTAAGGCGCGCTAACGACGAACGCCTCTACCAAGAAATTCACACACGAACGAACGACGAGATTCGAAGTGCTAGCTTCGAGAGAATACCAAACCTTTTTGTTTCTCTCCAAAACGATCCAGAGCGCACTTAAAAACCCTAATTCGCTTCTAAAACGAAAATAGAGTTTCGCCCTTAATCTTTCATACGTGTGTTCTAACTTAAAGCGCTATTTATACAACCTCAGATATATAGATTTCGGCTAAGTAAATTACACATATACCCCTACTTAAAGAAGTATAAGTGTAATACACCACAAGGACGTTTCGTCATGAATTTTATCATATAAAATTCATTTTTCTCAACCATCTTAAAATCTCGCAAAACCATTCTTAGTGTGCGACCCAATAGGCTCATACAACGTTGCAGTAAGTGTACCAAAACACATTTTGGTATACAAGTCATAAGCGCCTCTAGCAAGACATTATGACTACCCAAGTTGTACGAATATCAAATCGATACAACCTAATCAATAATGTATATAACATCCTTTTGTCACACGATATCCTTTTGATCAAACATAAGGCATGGAATTGTCATCCAACATGTTCAATCGTACTAGTCTCGATCTCTAGTAGATCGAAACATCCAAGTTGACATTGATCAATATCAATTCACTTAGACTAGGCCTTTTAACAACTAACACATCGAGGGATCCACTCGATATCTCTCTTTATATGAGAGGGACAAATTCTATCTCGATTACACAACTTCATCACATTGCTCACACAAGAACCAATCACAACCTTTATAATCGTCCTAAGCTTAAAGACAACGTTTGATCGTGTCAAATCACCGTGTTCCTAATGTTGAAGTCTCTCGTAATCTCAAGTCGAGGACCGAAAATATACCTATCATGAGAAACAACTATGACTTAATCCATGTGATGTTCTCATAGCGGGTCTGGCCCAAGATTTGTTCCCTAACAAGTACTCGTGATCTTGATTCGTATCCCTATACGTATAATCATCATATGATCATCAATCAAGACTCACACTAGTCTTAATTCATTATAGTTCCCAATAATAATGATCGATAGGGACATTTAGATATTTCTCAGAATACCCATGGATCTTATTATAATGTAAACATGCAAATTAATTATAATAAACAACAAATGAAATCCTCTATTTTATTAACTAAAAGTATTCATAAAGACAAATAATGGATTGACCTAGGCACATGCCCCAACACTACAAAATTTAATCACCAAATATCAATTATAATTCCGCAATCTTAATTACCTCTATGTTGAGGTTATGTGGAAATATGACTCGATGAGACAATAAAAAGAAGGTCATGTGGCCCGCCTCGATTTATTACTGCAACAAGCTTATATCGAGTGTGCACATCAATCTAATAAATATTAAGGATTGATTTCTTGTCTCATTGTAGTTGAGTAAAATAATGACCGAGGTCGCAATAATAAATTTTCGGACGTGGAAAATGTGAAAAGATTTGGTAAAGATCGTATTGACAATTTCATTAAAAGTTGGAATAAAAGTGATGCACCACCAGAAAAGGTCAAATTAATATTGACAATGAGCGCTCATAATTATAACATTTTTCGTCACGTACAAAAAGGCTATGTAGCCTAAATATTGTCAAATACATTATACCCCAAATATTTTTGATCTTTTACCATATGCCTTCAAAATCAAAGGCAAAATTATGAATTTTATCATTGAAAATGTCTCGATAAAATAGGCACATCAAGACGTGTTCAAATCATGAAGGCGATGAGTTTATTGCTTATGTATTGTGCTACGTGCATATATAAAAGAGAATATTTTTCGAATTTGAACTTAGCCGACTAACATTCATGCAATATCCGGTACAACAATTATATTGTTAATGCCTTGTTTAGAAGAAGGTTACTCAGAATAATAGAAAATTTCTCTATATGATTATGATTTAATATGAGTATAAAATCTCTGATTTTAGTTTCTGGAATATACGAGGCATATAAAACGAGTGTCCTCATAAATCAAATGAAACTCATAATGTGGAAAAATCTATTTGATCGTCCAGAATCATCAATAATGCGAAAATATCGTAAATTCACATGGACATCATTTATCGAATCAATTTTTTATCGCTTGGTGATTATCTCAAGGCAAATCAATAGGAGACTTATATTGATTTAATTCTTCATCAATTATATTATAGGATGCATTGGGTCCCTAACAAGGAATTTATTTATAGCAAGTTTTGCTAATTGTCACTTTGATGAAGCAATTATTCCACCATTAGGAGAAGATATAAGCCAATTCAAAAGAAATGACATGAAATTACTTGAAACGCATCAAATTGCATTAAATTTGTTATATTATGATCCATGTATAAATTAATATGAACTTGAAGTTCAAATGATCATTCAGTAGCTACAAGTTATGAATCAATTACTTGATGCAAGTAATATATACAAAAGAGTGGCAAAAATGTGTTTCAACATTAAATGGTTCATATAGAAAATGATGTCCATGTGCAAAAAAAAAATGCACAAGATGTCTCACCCGTGTGAACATGAGGGGGAGAATCAAAAGGAGTTATTGGTTAGTGTATTGCACTTTTTTCTCTTTGCTATGGTTTTATCCCACTGGCATGAGTTTTCCTTGCAAGGTTTTTTTTTAATAAGGTAATTCTAACAATATTAAAACTTTTTATCAAGGTTGATTAGTGTATTGCACTCTTTTCCTTTCTCTATTGGTTTGATCCCACTAGATTTGCCTAGCAAGGTTTTTAAAAAGGTAATCTTAACATTATTATATTCCATATAAAAAACTTATGAGAGCAATGTACTCTTTTTCCTATACTAGATTTTTTTCCTACAGAGTTTTTCTAGTAAAGGTTTTAATGAGGCATATATATTCTCTCAAAGTGTATCAATGTGTTGCACTCTTTTCCTTAGCCATGATTTTATCCCACTGTGTTTTCTTAGCAAGGTTTTTAATGAGGCAATCAACAATATTATACTACAAATCAAGATTTACGAGAACATTGTACTCTTTTTCCTATACTAAATTTTTTTCCACATGGTTTTTCTAGTACAGGTTTTAACGAGGCATATTCTTTCAGCAAGTGTCATCCAAGGGGGAGTGTTGTAAATTGGATGACCTTTTAACCAAGCTTATGAATGATCACATTGTCAAGCATGACTCTCACATTGAATTCTAACATCAAGCATGACTTCTACATCAATGTAACTTGTACACTCTACATAACTTGTATTCAACTCCAATGTATAATCACTTGTCCATGTATTGTCATATAACTTGTAATCTTGTATGACATGAGACTTTGGTGTAACTTGCACACTTTGTGCAAGTACTTATTCTCATCACGATTAAGGGCCTATATAAGGGGGTTCCTTCACTTGTAAAGAACACACCAATGTATGAATGAAATCTCTACATTCTCATCTCTAGCTCTCTTCTATCTTGTCTCCTCTTCTCTACTTGTTCTAGTAGTTCTTAGTTTATGTCTTCTATACTTAAGTCTCTAGCAAGTTCAACTTAAGTTCTAGTTGGCTTACAACTTAGTTTACAACATGTGATACCTTTTTGGTAAATATTTAATATGTTTTAGGATGCCTAAATCTCCAATTTTCTTTTGCAGCGTTGGTGTCTCACATTGAAAAACGCGCTTACACACATCCCAATGTAGCCTCATGACCCACGACAAAGCTAGGACGAAGGTTGGATCATTTGAATCGGAGTTGAAGTGCCAAAGTTGAAGAGAAATCAACAAAATAGGTTAAGTTTACAATACGAAGCTGAGGTGAATCAGCAGCCGTCCATCTAGCCTCGAGATAAGCTGTAGAAGAGATGAATAGATGGGTAGCAGGCAAGCGGCGAAAAAATTACAAAAGTACAAAAGTTTTTAGTTTAAATGAGGAAAATAAGTGTGGTTTTTTTTATTGCAAAACTAGGCTATGTCGCCTATACAAAAGGCGCTATCGGGCTGGTGAGTTTTTCCCGCCGAGGCGCTATCCATGTGTCCTGGCCCACGTAGGACGACTACTTACACCGATATCGCCTTTTCAAAAGGCGCTATCGTTGTATGGTCGTCCTACGTGGATATGTTTTACACGAATATCGTCTTCCGGGAAGGCGCTATTCGTGTAAACGTCCACGTGGACACGGGCCGAACACATGGGCTATTTGTGTGTACACTCAAATAGCGCATTTCCCGAATGCGCTATTTGTGTGTACTTGCCACGTGGGCTCGGGGTACTTGCCATCGGTGTGGTATTTGTCATTCTGAGGGACATAACAAAAAAATATTATTCACCTCGCGATACGTGCATGACGTTTGCATGGGGTCCATGGTCTGTAGTGGATATGCATGGGTTGCCCCCTCGAGATACGTGCATGACGTTTGCATGAATTGTCCACCTCGAGATACGTGTCTGGCGTTTGCATTACCTATCCACCTCGAGTTACGTGCATGACGTTTGGATGGTTTGCATGGACTGCAGCAGGTTGCATGTGGTGTCTACCTCGAAATATGTGCTTCACATTCGTATGGTTTGCATGGATTGCACGAGGTTGCATGAGTTGTCGACACCTCGAGATATGCATGTGACGTTGGAATGGTTTGCACGAAGATGCATGGCTCGCCCACCTCGACATACGTGCATGACGTTTCCATGTGTTGTTAACCAGGAGATACGTGTGTGGCGTTTGCATTGGCTTTACCACATCGAGACACGTGCGTGACGTTTGCATGAGTTGCACGAGGTTGCATGGGTCGCCCACCTCGACAGACGTGCCTAGCATTTGCATGAAATCTCCACCTCAGCTGCATGGGTTGTTCGCGTTGATATGCGTGCGTGTTGCTTACATTGGTTGTCTCCTCGAGATACGAGAGTGCCGTGGGTCGTCCATCTCCATATGCACGTGTTGTTCATAGGGCTAAAATTTTTGTATAGATAGCTCCTTTTCAAAAGGAGTCATTCATAAAGTGTATAATTTTAGTATAGATAGCTCCTTTTCAAAAGGAGCTATCAATACAAATGCCTTCCACCTTACCACCACCTCACCACCATGCATGCCACCTCATCATCAATACCTCCTTTCAAAAGGAGTTATACCCTAGTTTTGGAATTTAAAAGTAAAGTTCCATATTTTGTGAAATAAAAACTATCTCCACCCCACTTTTTGAAAACCCCTAAAGCGCACCAAACACGAAACATAAATGGCACAAGAGGACTCCACAACGGAAGAGACCTTCTCGAGACAGTATCATTGTGTTGTAGATTATAAGAAGAGAGAAGCATTAGTGACGCATGAGTTACGCACTTAGGTCACACTCCAATGATCAAGCACTATCCATCTTACCTCGAGTCACATGTCAAAGATCAAGATGAAGCAAACGAAACGTATTCACATTCGCCCGCCCCCCATCTCGCGTTCGTGCACTTGTCCCCCTCCCGTGCCACTCCCTTGTTCGTCCATATCGCCCTCGAACAACACACACGCGCTTTCTCTCCAAGATCGCAAGCGTTGATCATCATCGGACACAAGTAGAATTTCCACTAAATTAGGGTTCTTAACCCTCACTTTGACCAAAATGACCCTCCCATTAAAAAAAAAAAAGGGCACCGATCGTGGGAGGACAACAAAAACGCAAACAAGTACATCCCCCATTTTCGATTTTGAAACTTCTATCTCGCCACCATTTTTACTATTCATATTACCATCTTTTCTTTCTCTTCTATACTATTATTGTAATAACTTTCTTAAACACCATTAAAAATGGATTTTGAGCTTGATGGAAGGGTAAAGAAGTCCTAATCAAACACAAACACAAAACTAATTTAGATTACAACTCTAACATCCCTCATAATTTAAATTGTCTATCCGAATTAAACAAAAAATATCATCCCCCCATAATTCGATTGTCTTGATCTTCCACTTGATCTTCTCTCGATATCCAAATCTCGACTTCCACCGACGACGCCCTTTATCTTTCACCAAGTATCTCGCTTCGCACAACTTTGTGCTAAATAATGCACAATGCACTCGATTGCCATCGTTATCAACGACACTATCATGAGTGATTTTACTACATGTAGTCGAGCCGGTTGCCCTACACGTCTCTATGGTATGCAACTAGTACGCTGAGGCCTATCACTAGTACTATCTCAAGTAGAAGCTTCATCCTCACATCTAATCATTGCTTGGCCGAGCAATACCCTTTCCCTTTCTATCCCAAATCCGCGCAATATTCTCATCAAACATGACATATATGCCAACAATGACTGCATTAGTAACTGGATTTTATAATTTGTACGCTCCAACTCGCCCTAGAAAATAGCCAATAAAATGACCTTCACGCATTTGTCATCCAACTTCTTTATGTTAGCATCAGGAACATGCACATATGCAAGGAATCTTAACACCTTCAAGTGTTAAACACTTGACTTATAACCTCTTCAAGCCTCTTTTGGGGTAATATGGGACTCATCTTTTGTGGGAGACCTATTTAGTAAATAAACTGAACATGCAACTACTTCAACCCAAAAAGAATCAGGTAGGCATTTGTCTTTCAACAAACTACGAGCCATGTCCATAATCGTCCTATTCTCTCTGCAACACCATTATGTCCGCGATGTTCATGTGGTGGCATGATCTCATGCTTAATCCGATGATGACACAAAACTCGAAAATGTTGAGGAATTATACTCACCACCACCATCTCGTCCTCAAAGTCTTTATGTAACGCCTACTTTATTTCTCCATAATTGCCTTGAACTTCTAAAAGCCGACACGTGTCGAGTGTGTACAATAATTTTTCCTTTTTATTATACTTTAAATATTTTGTAGTAGTGATAAGTGAGAATCGCCTCCACACGTACTTTACAAATTCCTTAAGAAAAACATAATTTAAACTAACTAAACTTACTTAAATAACACAAATCAAAGTCATTAAATTAAAATCAATTCAATTCAATAAAACTCAATGATAAATAAACATTTAAACAATCCTCATGAACAATGAAACTTCAATCCGTTTTGCACTCCAAACATGTTACTCAAATCATATAATCATGAACGTATTCCCTAAAGTATCTTAGATCATTAAACCTCAATCATAAGTAAGTAAACAACCGTTAGTTAGCCATTTGTTCTCTTTAAAGCTTGAAAAGCCACGTTCTAATTTCATTGAGCTAACCCCTTTATTTACACAAAGACATTAACTTCACACAATAAAATCGCATTACGCTTTTATGAAAAATTCAACTACTAAATCTAACATTTTCTAAAGCCACTTCAATACTAGACTTAGATCTCAAATTCACCTTGACATTTAAACGGTGTTTGCCTTTCAAACAATCCTAGTTACTACTTCAAATAGATAATGAATCAAAACATCACATACATATTGGCCACTATGCACATAATACTTAAATCCATGATTGCAATCCTTAAATAACAATCTATAAAAATAGTGAATCAAAGAATATGATTGGTTTACAAAGATTAAGTACACATTCATCTCATCATGACTACATTGCAAAATAGATCTAGTTCATGTTTGGAATTTTATTTAGATTAACAAACTACTCACTCATGATAATAAATAACACAATAATCTCAGAATTAAAGACAATTAAAATTACCTTGATAGAAACTTGAATCTTCTCCAAAAAGCAAAACAATAAAAAATGGCATCCGAACTAAAGCAAAAGTGTTAAACTAACCAAAGGCCCTTAATCTCGTGTTCTAGGGTTTATATTTATAGTATATTAGGTAATACATATTCTAAGCCGATTAAAAATACTTGTTGTAATCCAAAATCCACGAATTCGTAGCCGCCGATTCCTAGCGATTCAGTGTGTAAGTGGAGTCGCTGGGAAAATCCAAGATTTGAAGCTCTATGTTTTATTCTTGTGTCCACCGAATTAGCCAATGATTCAAGTGTCTAGTGAATCGTTGGGAATCGCTAGTTCAAAATCTCAGTTTTTCTTTGTTTCCTTGGTGTTCATTCTTCGTGCAATCTTTTCACTCTACTAATTCCTTCATTTTTTTCCATTTTTCTTCATTTCTTCAAATATTCTATTTATTACCCGAAATAATAAAAAAGAGAAAACCCGTGTAATATAGTCTTTTACATCTAAAATCATCCTAAAATATACTATAAAACATGTCTAAGTATTGACTTGTCAAATATACCCAAACTAAACACTTTGCTGTCCCGAGCAAATGAGTACTCTCAATCAGATTCTTTTTTTTTCCCTCATTTTGGCTTCATAATTATATACTCCTATTCTTAAATAGAAATGATCTTTAATTAAAAACATATTACCTACATAAAAATAAGAATCATGATAGAATAGAAAGAAGTATAAAACAACCCCTTTATTTTACATTTCAACCTTATAATTGTGCAATACACCTCAAAACTCAAAGTTAAACCAATCTCTAAAATTAAGGCACTACATAGGTTTTCTCAATCTCCATTGACAAGCATCAAGTTTATGATAACTAATACAGAATATCAGGATACAAGAATCACTTAATCGAACCCATTTTCAAACAATATTTAAAATGTAACCACAATCAAAGTCGATAGGAACTTTTATTCACCAATAATCATCATTTCATATTCATTTATTTGAATGTTTGAATGTTGGAACAAGAGATACTTCACTGCTGACCAAGTGTTTTGTCACTTACACTCTACCCGAGATTTTGATGGCAACAAACAAAGTGAAAGAATTCTAACAAGTTTGTTTAGTGTTTTAGAACATCAAACTTTGTCGAATCATAAGTTCAAAAAGAAAGTCGAGCTTTTACAAGTTCAAGTCAATTGGCAAAATGAAGTCGGATAAGCTCAAGACTCGACTCATACAATGATGTAAGGACCTAAAGCTCATACCATCAATTGTACAACTTATGTAAGGTATATAAGTTCTATTCCTAGAAGCCAAATAATCATGCATTACATGAATTATAGTTTTCAAAGTACTTAAAGTCAAGAATTTTATGATTTACAATTCCATGAGTTTCAAAATGATTTAAATCATCTTAACACGTTTTAAAGCATGTATTTGAGATGTACAAACTGTTGAAATTGTTTTTAAATGCACCGATGTTCGTTTGGACAGCTTTTGAGTTTTCATTTAAAATATCTATAGAAAAGACCTATATGTTTCATGAAATCGGGATTCTTGATTTTCGGGGTTTGTGATATCATTCGGATGTCCAAACATATTTTAAAAACCCTAGTAAATATGTGCGAAGTGTTTTAGATGTTTAGTAGAGTCGTAGGACCGTCTGGGAGTCGATTTGCAAAACTAGAAAAATAATTATTTTGAAGCCCTCATTATAGCTGCTGCTAGGGCAAGAAGGATAGTGCGCTACCCGCAGATAGCACGCTATTCAGGCTACCTAGCACATTATGCAAAGTTCTGACAACTTTTTGAAAAGTTGAATCTCTACATTTAATTTCAATTTAGGAATCATTTTGGACCTTTGGATCAACACAACGATCATAACTCCTTATTAGGACTTGAGAACCAAAGTAAGCAACTAAGAACACACATTGAACAACTTTTGGTTTTATACTCTCAAAAATCCATATTAGCACTCAAATTTATGAACTTTGTGCTCACAACCATTTGGAATCTTTGAAGGCCATTGATTAGCTCTTGAAGTTGATACTAGAGAAGATTCTAAGCCTTGCAACTCACACTTCAAATCTGATTTTCTGACTTCATACTTGGGGTTGTAAGATCTCTTGATTTCCTACTCTATTTGAGCTTAATCTATACTATTTGATTGGAGCTTTGTGTGAAATCATTTGTAGTGTTCTTGAACACATTTGTCTTGAGTTTTCACACTTAAACTTGATCTCATAAACCCTTGGGTTGATTTGAACATATTGTTGGTCTTAATCTTGATTTTCTACAAAACTATTTGTTCACTTGATTTGAAACCACGCTTGTTTTAATCGACTTCGATTTGCCGATTTCTTGACTAAAATTTGCACATACTGTTGAATTCATTGGTATCTTAATTATGTCCATACTTACATTAATTAGAGTGATTTAGCTCTAGGAGGATTGTAAAAATTGAAATTATTACCGTTTTACTTTGTAAGGCAAAAGTTTCATTGTATTCATCAATCTTTGTTGTAAGTTATTGATTGCGAGACTTAGTAGGATCAAAGTCAAGGAAGACCTAGTTGAGGTTAGACATAAATCCTAGTTTAGGCTAGGTGGAAAACCTAATTTTTATTTAGGCATTCTAGGCTTGTAAGCTTAGGTTGTAACACTTATTTGTAATATAAATGAGGGTTTGAAAATCCTAACCAGAGAGGTTAGATAATGGATGTAGATCGGTTGGATCGAACAACTATAAATATCGTGTCTCATTTCTTTCTCTTATTCCTCCTTTACCTTTGCATTATTTTGTCTTTTATTGAGTGTGTGGGTGTTTAGCATTATTAGTTGATTAAAAAGGCAATAACCTCTTGGTACATCCAATTCACCCTCTCGGGTGTGGTTTCAATTGGTATCGTGAGCGAGTTATTGCTCAAAGTGTTACTAACATTTATTTGAGTGTTCTATTGCAAGGATGCAAACATTAGATTTTGCTTGCCTTAGTGGAAGGCAACTCATCTTCTAGGCCTCCCTACTTTGATGGGACCAACTATGCTCATTAGAAAGCAAGGATGAAAATCTACATGAGAGCATAAGGTAGAAGCTTATGGGATTCTATCAAAGATGGCTAAACTCTACTCAACAAGGCCAAAGGACTATACTCCCAAAGAGACAAAAATTGAGTGCCATGAATCACTTGTTTTGTGCACTTAGTGAAAATGAATTCAAATGAGTGAGTGCATACGACACGACTAAGGAAGTATGGGAGAAACTTGATGTACATTATGAGGGTACTACTTAAGTGAAGAAAATAAAGTTGAGGATTCTTGAGGAGCATTATGAAACTTTCCGGTTGGCGCCGATGAAGAGTTTGCTATCGCAATTACTCGCTTCACTAACCTCTTGAATGAGATGAAGAATATCGAAAAACATTATGATCAAGAGAACTTAAAATACATGGTCCTTAGAGGCTTGCCTAAGAATGAGATGCAAAGAAATATGCTATTCAATCAAGACAAAATCTTGGTGACTATACCTTTGACGCTCTATGTATAGAGTTGGCGGTTCATGAGTTCGAGCTAGTTTGGAAGCAAGCTTAGTGGTATACCAAAGAAAGAGTCAAAGAAGGAGATAACTTTGAAAGCAAATAGTTCATCGACTAAATTGAAGGCTCCTAGTCTACCAAATGAGATCAATGATGATGATGAACCATATGATGAAAATAAACTTGAGGAAGAAGGGGCTATGTTATCCAAAAGGCTTCATAAAGCCATGTATAGGTGTGCTAAGTTCAAGAAGAAATTTAACTATGGAAACAAAGGAGACAAGTCAAGTGAGGCAACTTGTTTCAATTGTGGCAAGACGGGCCATATCTAAGCCGATTGTCATTCCAAGAAGAGCAAGGATAAGAGAAAGGGCAAAAAGAGCTTTAAAGCTACATGTGATGACTCATTTTCATCTAGTTCTGATTCCGAGTCAAAAAATGAGAAGGCTATCCTTTGTCTTATTGCAAATAGTGAGGTACGTGACTCTAACTCTTTAGATTTTGATGATGTTGATGACTTAAATGAAGAGCCTAACATTCATGAACTTAAGAAAGAGTTGGAAAAAGTGGTAAAAAAGACCAAACAAATTTCAAAAAGCTTAATCAAAGCCATTAGTGAGATTGAGATGCAAAATGGGATATTGATGACCTCCAACATGATTTGAAATTGATCATAAATGAGAGAAATGACTTAGTCAAGGAAGTAGAGGACTTGACCACCGCTGCAAGGTGAAGAAGTTCACTAATGGTACAAAAATGTTTAACATGATGTTGGGAGTACAATAACGTGCACTCAACAAATGAGTCATAAACTGCAGTTAGTCTATCGAGCTATAAGAAGTTGTCGGTCGATACTAGTAAGTGCTTAAAGTGCAATAGATCACACAATGTTGGCCAATATGTCTTGAACAAGACTAATAAGGGCAAACTAGCATGGGTAATAAAGAATGTTTATGATACTAACTTTCTCGACCCAAAGGAGTTTTGGGTACCAAAATCAAGTGTCTTTCACATCGTGTAGATGCGAGGAAGAGCACCCCATATTACTTGGATAGTGGGTGCTCAAGGCACATGACCGGAGATGCAAGTCAATTCATTAAGCTTAAATGACATGACGGTGGAAAGGTTACCTTTGGTGACAACAATAAAGGAAAATTAATTGGCATTGGCATCATGGGTAATGATTCCTTATCCATATCCAATTCCGATCTCGTTGATGGGTTGAAACATAACTTTCTTAGCATTAGTCAATTGTGTGATAGAGGATTTCATGTCATGTTTGGATCATCGAAATTAATAGTTAAGAATGAGAGGCATGGTAGAGATAGGAATGTTTATGCCATAAACTTTGATGAGATGCATATGCAAAATATTTCATGCTTGAGTGCTCAAAATGAATGTGATGCATGGTTGTGGCACCATAGACTAGGTTATTCTAGCATGGAGAACTTATCAAAATTGTCTAAGCATGACTTAGTTAAAGGTATTCCTAAATGCACTTATAAGAAAGACAAAGATTGTGAATCTTGCATTTTTGGCAAATAGGTAAAATCGTCATTCAAGACGAAAGTAACTAGTGATACGACTGGAGCCTTAGAACTAGTCCACTTGAACTTGTTCGGACCTATACAAACATAAAGTCTAGGTGGTAAGTCATATTGTTTTCTACTTGTTGATGACTTCATTAGATACACATGTGTTTATTTCTTGGCACACAAACATGAAGTGTTTGAGGTCTTTGTCAAATTTTGGCCTTGGTCAAAAATGAAAAGTGGCTATAAAACTACTATCATTAGAAGTGATAAAGGTGGTGAGTTTGTCAACAAAAATATAGAAAGTTTTTGTGCAAGACAAGGGTATTCACACCAACTTTCCTTTCCTAGAACACCACAACAAAATGAAGTGGTTGAGAGATAGAATTGGACCTTCAAGAAATGTGCCAAACCATATTGAATGAATACAACATAGCCAAACACTTTTGGGCCAAAGCCATTAACAAGACATATTATGTCTTAAATAGGACAAATGTTCGCAAGAAAGTGAACTAGATTCCTTATGAGCTATGGAAAGGCCGAAGGCCTAACATTGGCTACCTTAAAATTTTGGTTGCAAATGTTATGTCTTAAATGATAAGGATCATTTGGAGAAATTTGACCCAAAGTCAAATATTTGCACCTTTTTAGGATACTCCATGCATAGCAAGGCTTATAGAGTGTTCAATAGATCATCTAAGACCATAGATGAGTCCATTCACGTTAAGTTTGATGAGATGGATCCTAAAGTGAGATCGAAGCATACCTTGGAACAAATGAGACTTGATGATGATGATATCCTTCAAACTCAAGATTTCAATGGAAATGAAAAAGAAGTGAGAGAGGAACTCAATCTAGTATGCCTAAGAACTTTAGATGTAACGACCGTTACCTTAAGTCGGTGATTAGTACTAATCCAAATCCTAATTAACCCGAGTTAGGCTTGTGGTTAAGTTTGACGTACTCGATTAGCCCGTGCGTGCGTTTGCATGATATATGGTGTTTGTTTGAATTGTTAAATCAATTTATATATATAGGTTGTCGTATAATAAGAAAATTATACACAAGCCTATATAACATAAAATACACAATAAACAATGGTTTACCTAGACACCAAGTGCGAGGAAGGAGTCATGGCATGAATGTGCATGCTTAAGGACACTTGTAAGCATGTCCGGTGAGTTTATTGGTGAATAATACACGAGATATATATGTTTTTGGATATATAAATGTATATTGGAAAATAAAAGAATAATTGAAATATATGGATCATTTGATCGTCTCGAACAAAGCGTAAGTGCTCGATGTGTCAAAATTAGTGTCACTTTAAGTAGTGTTACTTTAATGTATCAACCACTTGATCGGCATCGAGATGACATGACGCGTATCTCGAGAAAAATCCATATATAAAAACAAAAATCCATCGTTATCCTCATTCAATCGATCATTTGAGAAGCAATGAAGGCTCGTATTCGATTTTGGATCGAAGGGGATTGTTCCAAGAGCTGAATTCAATGGAATTGAGGTGCTTAAATGGATCAAAAGCTAGTGATCATCACTTTGGTAAGTTTGGTTCTTGAGTTTGTTGAAGTTTAATTTTATGGTAATGATCAAATCTTAGTGAATTGGTGTTGTTGTTGATGGAAGTTGGTTTTTTACCTTATTAGAGGTCCTCCTTGACCATTTGGGAATGTTTTGGATATTGTTGGAATGAATTGGAGATGGAACAAAGGGTCGTGCCTCGCTCACTTTCGAGACAAGGCAGGTGGAGTGCACTCCACCTAATAGAGGAGCGCGCTCCCTTCATCAGTGAAGATGAACCCAATCGCTGAGCGTGCCCCACCAAGCGAGGAAGCACGCTCCCACCTAAAAAAAAAATAGCAATAATGTTGTAATTTGTCGAGGATCTCTAAGGGACTTAGTGGACTGGTCTGAGGTTTTTAAAAGAGCATATTGGGCCCATATTGAGTACAAATGATTGGTGATAGGTTGAGGAACACCGAGAAGTGTGAAATGACCAGAAAGTTAAGAAGTTTTGGAAACGAAGACTAAACTCCAGGTAAGTACAAATTCGCTTATTTATCAATATTGCCTTGCTATTTAGTATACGTAGTTCATGTAGTTTATAGACTGGAATGGGGGACTATGTACACTGTGGTGGTTTTCATTAAATGGAAAACGGTGATTACTATGATTCACGAGAGTAAGTTCTTGGAACTGAGATCATGTTATATAGGAGATGGGTTACCTTCTTGGCCTATATGTAACTTCCTACTCAATTTATAGGTTACGTGGATTACATTCTCACTGTAGAGGGTTTGAGATAGAACCATCGGGGCATTAATGGATGGGCTGAGAGCACATATGAGCAATGTGTTGGTCTAGCAATCGCATTAATGGTGCTTCTGTGTAATCGACCCTAGTTTTATAAATAAAATGGGAATCGCAGCAGTAATAGTCCAATGCATTTGCTTTGCATCGTATATATATATATATATATATATATATATGATTTATATGTTTTCCATATTCTTGTTAGATATCATTGGTGCATGTTGTTATTGCATAATGTTCTTGATTATCATATGAAATGTTGATGGCTATATGAATCCCTATTTATCGAGCAAGTTGGAGTGCTCACCCTAATTAACATTACAGATAATCGACGAGCGCTACGACTACGGGATGAAGAAGATATATGAGTCTTGATCTTCTCTTCATGTGATGACTCTCTGTCTTATATATTTGTATTGAATTACAATTTTGTAATATCACAAGTGGATGGGTGATTTATATAATCGAGGGTTTTTTTGATTTGATTTAATATTATATATCGTGGTTTGATTATCGAAAAGGTTTTTTTTTTTTTTGATTTTTTGCTCCGATTATTAATTGTTTTATATCGATAATCTATATAAAGTAGTGTTTATCGTGTGAAGGTGGTAAGACTATTGGCTCTAGTTAAGTCCGGTGAGGGTAATTTGGGCTTAATTAGGGTTTTAGGTCGGTATCGCCCTAATCAAGTTAGGGGATGCTATAGCTTGGTCGAGCACTAGTTCGTAGTCCTGCTCAAAGCTTAGGTCAATGCCTAGTTCGTAGACCGATTTAGAGTGAAGGTTATAGCCTACTTCTGAGCTTAGGTTTAAGGGCTTGTTACATTGGATAACTCGATACGCTTGGTGTTAGAGTCTAAGGTTTATCACTTTTGAGTTAAGTGGTAATGGTGATACAAGCTTTGGTAACATGGACAATTCTTCTTCGACTTCTAAAATTCAATTTTGAATGGTGTTCAAAATGAATATTAGCCTACTTTAAAGTTTAAGGTGTATCAGAATACTTAATAACATAACTTAAGTTTATTGACTCTGAAAGTTGTCTCGAGTTATGAATAAGCTTAGGGTTTGATAAACTGTTTTTTCTCGTGATTTTGGGGGGTAACCAAAAGATAAAAGATTGAGATATGTTATTTATTGTGTATATTATATATGCGTGGTAGATATAAGAGTATGTTTTTCTTGAACGACAATAATATGGTTAAAGTCCATCGATTTCTCATGATATGAGAAAGTGTTGGAGGTAAGAGCTCCGGAGAGTATTAACCTCGGAGAGACAAAAAGGAAAGACATAAGAAAAGTTACAAAGATGAAATAAAACTCTTCTCCAAGTAACATCTTCAATGGTCTTTGTTCTCACTGATATTATCAGACCAATAATAGTTAGTGGAGAAGTATCTATTAGATCAAGACCTTGAGATGTGTATTAAGAGAATGAAAATTATGAAACAATATAATACTGAATAATTTTGATGAAACTCAAAGGTGGTGGACCACTTTGAGAAAATATTTAATACTAGTATTGAGACTAGTTGAGTAGTAATGAAAGTTATTTAGTAAAAAAATTAGTGATTAATAATAAAAAGCCTAATGGAGGTTTCCTAACCATTAATGCATTATACTTCATAAGTTGTTACGAAGTAGCGAAATTCCAATTATGGTATGAATCCATATTTGAATTACAAGTGGTTTGTCAGATAATAAAAGAAAATTTAATCCAGAATATAGCAGTGAGTTGGTAAGATATCCTAGTTTGATCTATTAGACTGGTATAGCCTAAATAGGAGAAAATGAGTGGTCAATGAATCTGAGGATTTGAGGAATCCAAAGAATAACATAGTAATGGGAATGAGTATTCATTGTCTAGATTGACAACTCATTTTTAAAATAAAGCAAAATCAAGCTTGTTCTTAAGAGTTAGTTGAGATCTCGATTGTCACAATGAAATGATAAGAGTTAAGATATATTTATAAAATGAGTTCAGTGGGTTGCTTGGATCATTTTAAGTGGATAGTGGAAACCACTAGAACTTACTAGAACTCATGCTATGTTCGTAAATAAAGGGTGTCAAGTATGGAAAAACTATTATAATCAAGTTGTTATTGTGTTATCAATACTAACATGGAATCTTTGAAAACTTAGAGAATGCACGAGTAATTATCGCACAAAATTGTAAATTGGTAATGTTAAATTGGTTCGCACTGCATTTTGCAAGTGCCAGCTTCTAAGTTTCAAATGTTAATTAAGTGGTATGAGTGTTGAATATTAACAAGAAATCGTGGGATTTGACTCATGATTAAGACAATATAAGGTTGTCATATATTCAACACAAAGGTAAAAAGAGGAAAGTAAGCTTGAAATAATTGAATTATACAAACGATTGATCCAAGGATTTGTAATATCATTGTATAATTTATTCAGTTAACTCAAGTATAAAATTGTTATAACTTGAAAGCAAATACAAGGATGTCTTGGAAGAAAGTGGAAGTATAGTTTGACTACAATGTTTGCTTGACGATACCTAAATTGTGAAAAAGTTAGAGGTACATCCTAAGACCTCTAATTTAGGTAAGAATGTGTGATGACACAAGAAAGCAAAATTTTAGTTATTACTTCTACATATATAGTTCCAGAATAGAGAGAAGAACTATTAGAGATTACTAATCTTGAGATAACAATTTTGGTAGTTGTACTAAATACAAAAAGACATCACTTATAAATAAAAGAAGAAAAGTTATTAAGGTCTTTTAATCATTCTTTGAGATTAATGAGAATCTTAGAGGAATCATTAAAAGACAATTTGGGAGTATGAAACCAATGGATTGGTTTAAGGCTAAGTTAATGAATTTCAAACTATGAAAGTTTGAAAAGTAAAGAAATGTCGAGTGACATAAATAGAAGGTAAGATAATTACCTTGAAATTTCCTAAGTTTTAGGAATTCACTCAAACAAAATTCATCAAGGTGATTGTGTGGATAATGCCTTAAATAAAGAAAAAGATAGAGGCTATAATTAAGATAAAAGCTTCTCAAGAATATCTCTTAAGTGAGATGTTTACTGGAGACCAAAGAAGTCCCGCGTAGGTACATCATCACCGAGTTGGCTAAATCAACAACTACAAGTCTATTCTTTGGGGCTCGATTGAACCGAACTAATGATGATCAATTAAGTGATGAATTATGGAGATATTGATTGAGATTATCAAGTAGGTCAAGGTTGACTACTAGTTATTTCCATTTGGAAGGGATAATCTCGATCAAAATATCGAGCATGTAAGGAAAGTTTTTAGAACTTGAAACAAAAAGTGAGGTGTATGGAAGCTAAATAATATTAATGTAGAGGGTTATATTATTCTTGCTTTATATGTATGGCAATTCATGCTCATAAATTTATGATGGATTAATCTAAGTTGTGGTGGCAACTGAAGATTATCGATATTATAATTGTAAAATTGACAAAATTTGAAATTTCTTGCCAATATTGTGGTTTAAATTCTTATGGAAAAGTAAATGAGACATATGTGTGTAGAAGAATTGAGAGTTATGGAGAACCAGGATTATTATTTCTGTAAGGAACCGAAAATCTACTTCGCAGGGGGGAAGAGATGTATAATAGCTGGGAGGACCTTTCTCAATCTTAAAACAATATACTTGCGCCGATCTTAGTTCCAGAGAATGTAAACTTTCGAACTTGTGACTTAGAAGATATTAGTTACTGGTAGAAATATTTACTATGTAAGTTCTCTGGTGTTGATTTTAGTAGGTTATATATGATGTTGAGGTATTTACCTTAAAAATTTGTATGCTTTACTTCATCATCATGTCCTCATGAGGACAAGAAGTCGAGATACAAATTAGTTTTGAGCTTGAGTAATGTAGAACTACACAGAAAGGTGTGAATAAACTGTCTGTATGTAATTACAACTCCGATATATGGAGGAAGTGTAGCTATTGCTAGAGTTTCTCAGTTTAGATTTCATGAGGAAGTGATGATGATGATGATTTATGTAAGTTTAACTGACACAACATCAACTGAGACAGCTAATTTTAGAGCTACTAATCTAATATTCAGTGTTCAGATTCAAACCGAATTGGAGATAATTCAATGGTGTTTGGTTGTCAGAAAGCTTATCAAGAATATATAGAGTGTTAGAAACTAACAACTAGTTTAGATTTTCCTGATTAGTTAGGTTCTGATAATGGTGCGTTACTTGCTCAGGGGGTAGATTATGGATTCTAGTTCAGATTAGTTGAGGCAGAAATGCTACACAAATCTCATAAGTCTCTTTATGATATTTATCAAGATAACAATAAGAAATATCATGAAATGAGCCGCTTTTATTTATTGTTGATATGGGATGAAGACTGATGTTGTTAAGTTTGTAAAGATATATGAGAAATATCTAGAAGTTAGGGCTGAGCACTGGAAACTTGGAGGGTTTTTGGCATTTGCTGCCTATTCCTAAGTGGAAATGGGAACATAGATCAATGGATTTTGTTTTCAGGTTATCTCTGAGTTAGCATAAGCACAATACAGTATGGATTGTAGTTAACAGTTTGACGATTCTCAGGCAATTCTTGCCGCTTATATGCGAAATCCTCTTGACTGATTATGTAAAGTATACATACATGAGGTGTTAGATTTCGGGGTGCTCTAGTGTCGACTATTTCTGATAAAGATATGAGATTCACGTCTAGATGGTGGAGTGAATTGTTGTGATAGTAGGAGAACTGTTCTTAACCTCTGTATGGTATACTACCAGTAGACCGACGGGTAGCCGAGTAGAGTTGATTTTTGGTGTTAGAGGATATATTTCAAGCTTGTGTCTTGAAGTTCGGGTGGTAATCGGAAGAGATACATTTCTTTGTGTGAGTTCTTTTGTAATAACAACTCGTCAAGCTAACATTGGAATACTATTTTGAAGCTTTGATGGTAAACCATGTCATTCACCGAAGTTGTCTGGACATGGGTCGAGATGCAAGTTTAGAGATTTAATTGATTCGAACTATACAGAGGAAATGTAGTAGATTCACCAGCGTTTAACTACAATACAGCTAAGGCAGAAGAGATACGCCGATAGATATCATAGGTTATTGGAATTTTCAAAGTTAAATTATATTTTGTTGGAAGTCTAATCTATGAAAGGATTGTATAGGTTTGGATTGCGATGTAAACTAGCTTCAAAGTATATTGAGTTGTTCAAATTATAGGAAATGATTAATTGTGTTATTTACAAAGTTTAGAATTGCCTCCTCACCTAGTCTGAGTTCATAATGTCTTCCAAGTGTTAAGGCAGTGTAAAACGGGGACTCCGTTCACACCAATGATTGGTTAGAATGAATGTTATTTTTAGGAAGATTTATCTTATGATGAGCAGTCAAGTAGGTTACTTGATCATAAGATTTAAAGGCAGAGAACAAAAGATATTCCTTTGGTTAAAGTGAAATGGTGATTTCACAAAAATGAGGATGTGATGGCCCCAAATTCCAGGCCGCTTTACTACCCGTCACGTCCCATCCCACGTTACTAAGTCTTGCCACGTCATGACCCGCTTATCATTGACGTCCCGCGACCTACCTGGCTGCCTACACATTTCCAGTTAACCTAAGTTACACTAATTAATCTTTACATAGGCATTCATAACTTAGTTAGCCAGTCACTCAATTTATCAAGTTATATTACAATTTTATAGTGGAAGTCTTTTAATGAGTAATTTATGCAATATTTAACAATCCTATGTAGTGGAAAACCTGGAAGAAAGATACCATCTATAAATCAAGGCAAGATAAGTATAGCAAAAGATTCATATACATGTAATCCGTGTTCTACAGTCCCCAAAACCCAATAAAAGTAAATATATACATACTGATATCAAACACGAGCCAACGTCACTATCTTAGAGGTAGTCGCCTAATACTTTCTTGCCTTTGCCCTTGCTCATCGAAGGATATGCATTCACTCACCCAACAAATACAATGATGAGTCCAGTGAGTAAAGTCCCAAGAGAATTCCACACGATATTCATGAAATAAAACTGATAAACTACAAGACATGCGAATATACACCTGACAACAGTATGTCATATTCTTATGAATCTAGGCAACACACGACAAGAAAATTAGTAGCGTGAAATAAATAAATAGCATGTACCAATTAAATGTGTTCGAAAATAAAGCAGTTTAATAATCAACCGTAAAATCATGAGAAAAGCCTGACTCAAACTAGCCAGTACTCGATACAATCGAATAAGAACCACGTATATACTTACAGGCTTACAGTGACTAAATCCCAAATTTAGTTACTAGATGAGCCCCTCTAAATGCTATTTCAAGTCAAGGGAACACCCAAAATCCCTCCCGACGGTCGTAAGTATATCCTATTGCCATCGATACGAGCACTAAACACAAGTGTAACTCATGTAAGTGATTTAGCCTCAACCAATATATACGCAAACCAAAATAGGAATGAAACCCCATGTATACCTACTAGCAGTCACACACGTAATCCGTTATGGATAAAACAAACCATGAATTCTGTGAGGCATTCCCATGGGTTACTCACCCAATCCGCGCTCCGACTTCCCCGAATTCTCGAAATCTGGCCTGACTAGCTCCCCAATACCTGAGCTACGGTCCCCTAAGTCCTTGAAGTCCAATTTTACATATTTAGTATGATTATAGGTGTTTGGGTATGTATTTAAGTCAAAAATCCAAAAACGGTTCCTTACATTCAGTTTTTATCTGGCATTAGCACGCTAATGGGTCTACCTAGCGCGTTAGGTAAAGTTAGTGCATTAGGGGATCTGTTTAGCGTGCTACTGTTCTTCATTTTGAAAATGGTTAAGTGCCCGTAATCATTAGCGCTAATCGGCCTAGTTAGCGCGCTATTATTGCCTTTTGTGACAGAATTCTCAACTTGAGAATTCTGTCCCAAACTCCCCAATTAGTTACCTAGACCTTACAATTGCATTCTCCACACCAAAGTGAATTCAAAACATCATTTATATCAACCTTAGAACATCAATTAGATTAAAATAATCAATTTCATGAAATCCATTAGTTTTTCCCAAATTCACCTAAAACTTCAAAATTTCCATCAAAATCATTTTAAATTCCCAGTTGAAACATAAAAATACTGGTAATTCATCAACAATTCATCAATATCAATGACTAATCCTCAAATCTCCAATTTCACCAACATACACATATTTGAGTTCATTTTCATGTAAATGAGTTGAAGAAGATGATTACCTTGACTTCATCCACCAATTTGACCTCCAAAGCTTTGAAATCAAGCTCCTTAATTACCTTTTCTTCTGCAGCAAGTTTTTTGGAATCACAATTCTTTCATTTGCATGCTTTTAATCAAACCATCTTATATATTAAGGTGGGAATGATTAATAGCCTTTGATCATCATGTATTTACGTATCTCGAGGTTTATATAATGACCCATCTATTGCTACTTGGCCTACTAACTCCCACTAACTAAATTCAGGTGACACTAATTGATACTCCATATGGTTCCTAGATGTGTTAATGCCCATCTCTAGAAAAATCCTATAGTTTTCAATTTAAATAACTAACTATAAGCCTTGATTAATTGGATTTAATCTCATTAGCTTAGGCCCATTATAATTCAAGTGGTTAGTGTTTTATTTATCAAAATTAACCAACTTATGGACCCACTAACCTTTGCCTACCCGACACTCGATGCCCCGCGTTTCGGCACGCATTTCGAGGTACGCCATAGCCTATTGTTTTTAATTTAATCAACTTAGCCTATGGTTACATTATCCATTTTAATTATTTAACTAATCAACTTAACGTGAATTAGTCAAGTTTCCTAGTGTACACGTAGTTCGACTACCTGATACCCGCGTTGACATGCCTTTTAAGGTGAACCCCCGTCACACAAACTCGCCCGATAGCAACATACACACATGCGGTGCAATATAATAATAATAATTTTAAAAACCACATATACACAACCACCATCCACAAGTAATATATCGGTTCTCGTGTCCGAGTCAATCGAGTTGTCCACGTAACGCCCGAATTATGACTGTTAATCCCTGAGATTAACGTTAATCCTAGTTTAATTAATTTGGGCCGTTACATAATTTGGGAGCATAAATCTTATGGGAAGAAAACAATTTCCATTTCTCTTTGAAACTACATGTAATTTTGGATTTACTTTAATTTAGAGGATAAAATTGCTTTAAATTGGGGAGACTGTAACGACCTGTTACCTTAAGTTGGTGATTAGTACTAATCCAAATCTTAATTAACCCGAGTTAGGATCGTGATTAAGTTTGATGTACCTCAATTAGCGTGTGCGTGCATTTGCATGATATATGATGTTTGTTTGAATTTTTAAATCAATTTATATATAGGTTGTCGTATAGTAAGGAAATTATACACAAGCCTATAAAACAGAAAATATATAATAAACAATGCTTTACTAGGACACCAAGTGTAATGAGTGAGTCGTGGCATGAATGTGCGTGCTCAAGGACACTTGTAAGCGTGTTTGGTGAGTTTATTGGTGAATAATACACGAGATATATATTTATATGTTTTTAGATGTATAAATATATATTGGAAAATAAAAGAATAATTGAGATATATGGATCATTTGATCGTCTCGAACAAAGCGTAAGTGCTTGATGTGTCAAAATTGGTGTCACTTTAAGGAGTGTTACTTTAACACATCAACCACTTGATCATCCTCGAGATGGCACGATGTGTATCTAAAAAAAATCCATATATTAGAACAAAAATCCATCGTTATCCTCATTCAATCGATCATTTGAGAAGCAGTGAAGGCTCTGTTCGATTTCGATCAAAGGGGATCGCTCCGAGAGCTTTGAATTTAATGGAATTGAGGAGCTTAAACGATCAAAAACTAGTGATCATCACTTTGGTAAGTTTGGTTTTTGGGTTTGTTGAAGTTTAATTTTATGGTGATGATCAAATCTTTGTGAATTGGTGTTGTTGTTGATGAAAATTGGTTTTTTACCTCATAAGAGGTCCTCCTTGACCATTCGGGAGTGTTTTAGATGTTGTTGGAACAAATTGGTAATGGAACAAGTGGTCGCTACCCCGCTCACTCGTCGAGACAATGAAGGGGTGGAGCGCACTCCTTTCATCGATGAAGATGAACCCAACACGGAGCGTGCCCCACCAAGTGAGGAAGTGCGCTCACCCCCGGAAATAAAATAATGTTGTATTTTGCCGAGGATTTTTAAGGGACTTAGAACCGGTCTGTGGGTTCTTAATAGAGCATATTTGACCCATATTGAGTACAAATGATTGGTGATATGCCGAGGAACACCGAGAATTGTGAGATGAACAAAAAGTTAGGAAGTTTTGGAAACGAAGACTAAACTCAAGGTAAGTACGGATTCGCTTATTTATCAATATTGCCTGACTATTTAGTATACGTAGTTCCTGTAGTTTATGGACGGGAATGAAAGACTATGTACACTGTGGTGGTTTTCAATAAATGGAAAACGATGTTTATTGTGATTCACGAGAGTAAGTTCCTGGAGTTGAGACCAGGTTATATAGGAGATGGGTTACCTTCCTGGCCTATATGTAATTTCCTACTCGCTTATAGGTTGCGGGTTACATTCTCACTGTAGGGTTTGGGATAGAACTATTAGGCATTAATGGATGGGATAGAGAGCACATATACGCAATGTGTTGGTCTAGCAATCGCATTAATGGCGCCTATGTGTAATCGACCCTAGTTTTATAAATAAAATGGGGATCACAAAGGTAATAGTCCAAGACATTTGCTTTGCATCAATATATATATATATATATATATTAATTTATATGTTTTCCATATTCTTGTTATATATCATTGGTGCATGTTGTTATTGCATAATGTTCTTGATTATTATATGGAATGTTGATGGCTATGTGAATCCCTATTTACTGAGCAAGTTGGAGCGCTTACCCCAATTAACATTACATGATAATCGACGAGCGCTACGACTACGAGATGGAGAAGATATATGAGTCTTGATATTCTTTTCGATGTGATGACTTTCTCTCGGTCTTATACATTTGTATTTAATTACGCTTTGTAATATCACAAGGATTTAGTGATTTATATAACCGAGGGTTATTCCTATTGCTTTAATACTATATATCTTCATTTGGATTATCGAAAAAGGTTTTTTTTTTGAATTCCCGCAGCGTTTATTAATTGTTTTATGTTGATAATCGATATACAATAGTGTTTATCAAGTGAAGGTGGTAAGGTTGCTGGCTCTAGTTAAGTCTGGTGAGGGAAATCTAGGCTTAATTAGGGTTTCAGGCTGGGTATCGCCCTAATCAGGTTAGGGGATGCTACATTATACTTCTTATAGGACATCTATCTTAACAAATCGTAGGTAACCCAAACAAAGGCATAACCACTAGGTCTTCACTAAACCGTGACGAAGGGCATATAGCTTTTGTGTCACAAACCGAGCCCACCAAGATAGATGAAGCCTTAGGTGATGAGTTCTGGATAGTGGCTATGCAAGAGAAGTTAGGAAACTTTGTAAGGAACAAGGTGTGTACCCTACTCCCAGACCTAAGAACCAAACAATCATTGGAACCAAATGAGTTTTTTAGGAACAAAAAATGAGAAGGGAGAAGTGTGAAACAAGGCTAAGTTGGTTGCACAATGCTATAATCAAGATGAAGGAATTGACTATAAAGAAGTTTTGCACCTAGCAAGACTGGAAGCAATTTGAATGTTGCTTGCTTATGCTTGCTACGATGGCTTTCTACTATACCAAATGGATGTCAAAAGTGCATTTTTAAATGGCTTTATCAATGAGGAGTTATATGTAGAACAACCACCGAGTTTTGAAGACCATGATTCTCCAAATCATGTTTATCGTCTTCAAAAAGTTTTGTATGGACTTAGATAAGCTCTTAGAGTATGGTATGATAGGCTAAGTGCATTCCTTCTTCACAAAAGGGTTTAAGAAACAAAGATTAGATCCTATATTGTTCATTTTGATAAAAAATGATACTATGCTACTTGTTCAAATTTATGTGGATGATATCATTTTTAGGTCATCAAACAAGCATTTATGTGATGAATTTTCATCTTTGATGACACAAGAATTCGAAATGAGCATGATGGGCTTAACTAATACTTCTTAGGCTTACAAATCAAGTAATCTAAACATGACATTTTCATAAATCAAGTGAAGTATGTGAGGGACATGCTTAAAAATCTAAATTTGTAAATTTGAAGGCATGTGACACTCCTAGTAGTTCAACCGTCAAAATGGACAAAGATCCTCTAGAAAGCCTATAGATCCCAAGCTATACCGAGGAATGATAGGAAACCTACTTTACTTGACCGCTAGTAGACCATACATTATGTTTAGCATTTGTCTATGTTCTAGGTTTCAATCAGAGCCTAAAGAGTCACATTTAAAGTGTGTCAAGCACATATTTAGATACTTGAGTGACACACAAGAGATAGACCTATGGTTCAACAAAGTCCCTTACGTTGAACTTAGAAGCTTATTTGATTTAGATTATGCGGGAAATTTAGTGGATAGGAAAACACATCGAGATTTTGTCACTTTCTAGGGAATTCTTTGATTTCATGGTTTAGCGAAAAGCAAAGTTTTGTCGCATTGTCCATCGGCGAAGCCGAATATGTGGCAAATGAGTTGTTGTGCTCAAGTACTATACATGAAGCGATAACTTGAGGATTATCAAATCCAAGCTGGTTGTGCCGAAATCTTTTGTGATAATACAAGTGTAATCAATATTTCAAAAAATCTGGTGTTACATTCTTTGATATCATTTTCTTTGTGATTATATGCCAAAAGGGGACATTAAATTGATTTATGTGTCCACCGAAGACTAACTTGCAGATATTTTCGCTAAACCTTTGCCTAGGAACCAAATTTCAAAAATTAGGCGAGAATTAGGCATGATTAGTGAATCGGATCTATTAAGTGTGTCTTAGAAACTGTCTATCATATGCATCACGAATCTCGAGGTGCTTAGGTGTGTATGTCGCAATTGGGGTGTCCTTTCAGAGTTAAAATTGATTTTCACAAATCATTCTAGACTTAGGATAGTGCACTATCTAGCACCTAAGGTCTGGGTTGAAACTCAGAACATATATCGCGCTAGGCCTAGCACATAGCTCGCTATCAAGTGCGAGGTTAGGTTTTTTAAACCAACCGAGTGCTTTCTCTCTCCTCCACTTGCTCACTGTTTTGTACACACCGTGATCTTATTTTCTCAAAATCAATTTTCCTTGCTGTTTTGGTGTGATTTCACTCTTCAAAGGTTCGCAAATCACTGTTCTTCCTCATTTCACACTTTGATCCTCCATTCTTATTGAAAATCTTCATTTGAGCCTTGCATACCAAGTGTTTAACGAAATTCCTCCACGAAAGATGTCAACTCGTTTGGTTACCGAATCCACTCCTAGGCGTACTACCACGTGCCAAACCGTCCAAGAGTCATTAGTGGAGTGATTCTCGATTCATCCTCATCATCTCGCATCACAGCTTTCCATTGAGTACCGATCGTACTACTCTACGACTAGCCACCATACCAGCGACACTACTCCTACCGTCTCTGACACGTGTTGTGCATGCATAATAGTTTCCTGGACTTTTCTATTATTTGTAGTAGTGGTAAGTGTGATATCGTCTCCACTAGGATTTTGCAAACTTCTTAGAAAATATTTTTTTTCTTGTTTTTCTTAATTTAGTTAATTTAATTAAATGGGAATTAAAATACTAAATAACTAAGACTATGAAGACTAACTTAACTAACCAAACTAACTAAACTAATTCAAACATTTCAATGCAAACTTGATTAAACGAAATTCAAATTCAATATAATATAAATATCTAAACAATCATCTAAACAAACCCCCACTAAATAATGTAATATACTTGGATTGCATTCAAACACTAGAAGATAACATTACCTCGTAACCTAGTTATAATTATATCACATGAAATCTTGGAATCATTAAATCCTAATTCATAATAGGTTGATAGCCTTTAGCAAATTATCGACTTTCCTATATTCAATGGAAAATAGCTATATCCTTATCATTGTAAATATACCTATTGGATAAAACGTAATAAAATAGAAATACGATAGCATTAACACTCAATGAAAATCATGCATAATCTAAACTAAATATTAATTAGAATATGCTAATCAATAAATAACTTAGAACACAATCACCTAGAATATCCACTCGGGTAATTTGGCCCTATACATTAATCCTAGTTACTACATCTATAATTGTTGTCAATAATCATAGATATAGATTCAGAAAATCATATATCACAATACATATTTGCAACTATGCGTCCAATACAAGAATTATTAGTTGTAATTCGCGAAAACAACTTATCAAAACCGTGATTGATGTATGAATAGATTGAAAGCATTAAGTACATGATTCCTTAATTATAACTATATAGCAATCCAAAGTTTATACATGTCTAGGGTTTGTTTAGATTAGTAAACTACTCACTCACATTGGAAATAAATAACGCAATAATATAATTGAAATACACAATTAAATAAATACCTTTTATTTAAATAAACAAAGCTCCAATGTTGCTTCAAACATAAAATCAATAAAAACTAACTTACGACTCTCACAAACTTGTTAAGAGAAAAGAGGGCTTAGAGAGTCCCTTATTTCGAAGCCCTAAGATCCTATTTATAGTTTCCTAAGCTATACAAATCCTAGATAAACTCAAATTCTTCATATTAATCTAAAAAACTTGTCATCGACCTTAACAATTTGTCAACAAATCCTATATTGTTCAAAATCGTCAAGGGTTAATCGCTGGAAATATCTCTCTATGCTCCATCGATTCATCCAACGATTCCTTTGTAAATTCCAAATTGCCGCTATTTGTCGGTTCTTCTTTGTCATTGTCGATTTTAGTTATGATTCCTATGTATTTTTGTATCATTGGAAAATCGCTGACTTTTTCTTCAATTGACTATTTTGACTTTCTTTCTCTTTTTCTCCCATTTCTTCATTTTTCCTAATTGAATTTTGAAATCACAAAAATAAGAGAATATCTAGTGTAATATCATCATTTATATCTAAAATCAATCTAATTTGCAATATAAAATATGTCTAATTATTGACTTGTCACTCTCTACTGATCCTCTGCGCTAAGAAGGACGAAGTAAAACAATCCATGACGAGGCATCTACATCTTCTATTCTTAAGTCATTAAACTCAAAATTGACGGATGCCAACGTCATCAAAACATGAGTTGTTGATTTTGATTTTTTTGACAAGGTGCACTTACTGGTCCGCAAAGCGTTGGGGAAGATAGGTTAGGTGCAATTCTATGGCTACAAGTCCAAGTACTATCCACTACTTGTTCGAGTGTTCTACTCCAACAAGAAGACGAGCAATGATTTTACCATCAAATCACATGTTGGAGGACCGGAAGTTGTGATCACTTCGATAAGCTCCACGATATACTTGGATTACCACTTCATGAGCCTACCATCACACTTCATGAAAAAGTACTCTCATGGCCATTTGATAAGATAAAGATTTTGAATTCCTTCAAACGAGATGAACGACACTTAACTGTCTATCCTAGCATTCCACTGACATAGACTTTAAGATTGTTCTTCATATACTTGATTGAGTCTTGCACAAAGTGATTCTTTCGAGAAGTGGAAGCAAGAATTATGTCACTGTGCTTGACACATATATCCTCAAGGCACTCATGAGAGACATCCAAATTAGTCTTCTGCACATCACATTTCCCAGATGACATCATTTTTTGGCGTTGATCAACACTTGCCATATGCTCACTCGTTGACGCATTTATTTGAAAGTGCATGCATTGATCTAACCATATGAGGTACGCCTATCCACGAAGGAGACTGCGTTGGTTTAGGTACATTGCATACGATGAAGTATAGCTATGTTAGTACAGAGAGGAGATGGATGCGACTTTTTGATATTCTAGTAGGCGTATAATATGGTGGATATGAGCCTCCACATGACTCAGATCCAGATGTACCATTCAATGAGCGCAAATATCTTGACTATAACATGCTATTTTCACAAAGAAGGTGAGGGAAATGATGGTACGCACGTTGCTCAGATGATGAGGAGGTTCATCAGAGATTCCAAATCTACCTACTCTACAACCACCATCGAGGCTCCGCCACAAAGAGCTCCTTAGCCATATTATGGGTTGGCTCCTTCGATCGACATGCCCCCGTATGCTACATACCTTTATGCTCACTTGGATATATGCATGAGTATATGACACTGACATTTACCGATATCGACATGCACCTTGATCGTCAGTGGTGATCGACTTTGTTGCATCGAGGGACATATGTTTCCACCTAGGCAAAATGAGAGGGATGGTTCATCTTGTACAACTTGTCGGACTTCTTCACAGTAGGGTTTATAGGAGCATATAGTTAGGGGGAGTACTAGTAGACTCTATTGATAAGTCAATAATTAGACATGTTTTATAGTATAATTTATGTTTATTTTAGCTATAAATGATGATATTACACTAGATATTCTCTTGTTTTTATGATTTTAAGATTTAATTAGGAAAATGAAGAAATATAAGAAAAAGAGAAAGAAGAGCAAAATAGTCAACCGTAGAAGAGGTCCAAGGATTTACCAGTGATACAGGATTACATAGGAATCACCACCTAAATCGAGCAAAGAAGTGCCAAATAATCCTCACGAATTGGAAAATGTACTAAATATCGCTAGATGAATCTGCTGGGGTATATAGAGCCAATTCCAAAGTGATTAACTCAGTGATTTGTGTATAAAATGAAATCGCTGAGGTCGATTACGGGTTTTTTAGATTAATATGAAGAATTTGAGTTTATCTAGGATATATGTAATTTAGGAAACTATAAATAGGACTTGAGGGCTTTGAAATCAAGCTTTCTCCAACCTTTGTCACACATTCAATAAGTCTTTTATTAGTTTTGGTTTATGTTTGAAGCTACATTGAAGCTTTGATTTATTTAAGAGGTATTTAATTTATTTTATTACGTCTTTCGATTATATTATTATGTTACTTATTTCAAGATGAGTGAGTAATTTATTAGTCTAAACAAACCCTAGACATGTATATACTTTGGATTGCTATATAGACATAATTAAGTAATCATGAACTTCATGCTTTAGATCTATTCATACACATCAATCACAGATTTAATAAGTTATTTTTGCATATCTAATGAAGATTGATATTGTATGCATAGTTGCAAATATGTATTGTGGTATTTTGATTCTAATCTATGTGTATGATTATTGACAACAATTGTAGAAGTAGTAACTATAATTAATCTATAGGGCTTATTCCCAAGTGGATGTTCCAGTGATTGTATTCTAAGTTATTTATTAATTAACATATTCTAATTTATATTTGATTTAGATTAGGCATGATATTTTCATTGAGTGTTAACGCTATCACATTTCTATAATATTGCATTTTGTCTAATAGGTAGACTTATAATGATAAGAATATGATTTTTCCATTGAATTTAAGAAATTGGTGGACTAGCTAAAGGCTATCAACCTATTATGAATTAGGATTTAATGAAATTAAGATTTCATGTGTTATGATTATAACTATATTATGAAGTGATGTTATGTTATAACTATGTTATGAAGTGATGTTATGTTCTCGTGTTTGAATGTAATCCAAGTATATTACATTGTTTATCGGGGTTGTTTAGAAGTTTGTTTCGATATTTACATTATATTAAATTTGAATATTGTTTAATTTAGTTTGCATTGAATTGTTTGCATTAGTTTAGTTAATTTGGTTAATTAAGTTAGTAGTTATAGTTTTTAGTTATATGGTATTTTAATTCCTGTTTAATTAAATTAACTAAATTAAGAAAAACAAGGAAAAAACACTATCCTTTGAAGTTTGAAAAATCTATATGGAGACGATATACCATTTACTACTACTACAAATTATAGGAAAATACGAGAAACTATTGTGCACACTCGACATGTGTCAATTTTTAGCGCCGCTGCCGGGGATTTTTAAATAATTTCTTAGGATTTTAGACATTGTTTGGTCTACACACTTTGTCGTGTTAATTCTAAAGGATCTTTACATTCATTTGATACCGAAATAGATATAACTTTTAATCCAAGTTTAAGACAACAACAACTTAGGGAAAATTTAGCTAAAAGGATGGAGGCTAATAACAATGATATTAATGATAATGTCATTAATAATAATAATGATAATTTAGTTATTAATAATAATAACAACAGTAATAGAGAACTCACTTTTAGATAAGCAAATCAAAATGTTACAGTTTATGAGCCTATGTGTATAGCATGCCCCAATGGATTTTGTGGCGGCTCCGTACCCCGAGGCCGCTGGGTGAGCTGCTATGCGGGTCCTGCAGCCCTGCCGACCACGTCAACGCTCCTTGATAGTCATGCTAACTCGTTAATCAGTGATTATATCAATTAATTATTTCATTATTTAGTTAGCCTTTCATTTTTCGTTTATAGAGTTGCAAGTAGATAATCGCAATTTACTACGGAAGTCTTAAAGTGAGAATAAACATGAATTTTTTTATAAATTCTCAAGTCATATAGAGCATCAGTCCTACTGTGGAAAACTTGAAATAGAGTTCACTGTATATTAAGCAACCAAAGTATATATATACAAGTACAGGTGTCTCATAAATCTCCCATAAATCCAAAATATATAACAAGATATGTGAATAAACACCTACGAGTAGTGTAAAAAACAATGGGCGAGCTCAAAGATAGTCGCCAAGAATCCCCATATCCTTACTCATAGAAGGATTTGCACTCAGTCATTACAACCAAACAGATGAAGAGTCCAGTGAGTAAACTCCTAAAGAATATCACTGAGCATTCATATGATAAAGTAAAGGAAATCCAATAGATACTGTAAAATAAACATGCATAATGTAAACATACAACTTTAAATGGATCATTGTATGCGTAAATAACAATAAAACGCAAATGTGTGTGCCCGTCCCGGCCAGACTAGACCATACTTTGGATACCCTCCCAGGATCCCTTTAGTAGGCGCACCCAATATTCTCTCACCTGGTCCTCTCGATGGCCGGTGTATACCCATGACGCACTGACACATGTACCGACAAAGTAGCTCGCGTCGTCATTTACTGAGGACTCCTGATACACATGCTATGGTCCAGCGTGCCATAGACACACAATGGAATACCCAACAGGAGTAAACTCTATCAACCGTTCAAACAGTGACACAGACATAAATAACTCAAGTAAATAAGGAATAGAACAGAATACATTTAACATAATAGAGTAAAATAGTAATGAAAGAAAGAAAATACTCGAGTGACGTTCCATCGGGTTTTACAAACCTCACACACGCGTCGCGACTTCCTTAGACTCTCAAATCCGACCCCACCTAGCTCTCCAAGACTGAGCTACGTTCTTTCAAATTGTTGAAGTCAATTAAGTGTGTTTATTATGTATTTAGATTGGTTGAATATGGTTTAAATTGATCTTCCCAAATCATCCTCTAAAGACTAAATAAAGTCTCAATTTCGGTCTTATGTTGCAACATATTTTTAGGCATGAAATTGTCCAAATCTCAAAAACTTCCCTGCTACAAAGTGTTTGGTCTCTATCTTAGCTTTCCAAAAAGGTTTGGTTTGTGAAATTTCAATTCAAAACGAAAGAGATATCACAATTCTACCAAAAATATCTCAAATTGGAACCTAATCCGACCAACAGATTAGAAAATTTATTTCTCCCAATCTATTGTTTCAAAAATCGTGATTCTTGGTTACAAAGTAGTTAACATATCTAATAACAACATACTAAAATATCACCTTATTTGAATAAGTAATTAGGGAGTTATCCATTAAATTTTCTTTTTTCAAAAATCTCGTAATGCATTCAATCACCTATTTGTAGAGCACTTTTGGACATGAAAACATTCGAATTATAAAATTTTTAGTAGGACAAAGTTGTTCTCCTTTTAGTTAGATATCAAATGTTGCCAGATTGGGTCCATTTTGATTTACAATGAGAAAGTTATGATCAAATTACATAGGCTGGTTCATAATACAACATGCATAATTTCAATTTTGGTCTTGCAACTTTGAAAATTCATATCTTTTTGATTTCAAAACCAATTTAAGAACTTCATAGTAGCTAGATTATTAGATTATTACCTAGGGTTGATAACACTTTGATATGAGCTCCTACTCTCCTTGATCTCCTTGAATTTTTAGCTAAGACCCTCCTCAATTCCTCTGATTTTTCAGCTCAAATGTATATGTTGAGCTCCTCCATTAAGTATAGGCCTTATACACTTATATTAGTAAGTGGATTAGTTAACCAAATCTTTGATATACTATTAGTTAATTGCTAGGACATGTGTCCTCCCTCAATGCCACTTGTCCCATATGAAGCCACTTTTTCCATATGAAAGCCACTCATCTTGTTTTATTATATGTATTCTAGGGTCATTACTAGGTTGATCAAAGGTTCAATTAATTCCTATCCAACTATAGGACATTATTTTATTTTAAATCAAATTAATTGATCTAGGCACATAGTTACATATGGTTAGTGTGTTTAGTCATATATTTAACATATTTGCAATCACACTAACACCTGATAACTTGTCACCCGATGCCCTGCGTCCTGACGTACATCTTGAGGCATGCCAATCCTTGATGTACTCAATTATTTTGACTTAGCCTAAAGATTGATTCTCCATTTTATGCCATATTCACCTTGATTCTTAGTCATTTTATTCAAGTTAGTATTATAAAACTTAGTGTACCCATACTACGCCTATTCGATACCCGCGTCGACATGCATTATGAGGTGTTTACTCGTCATACAATTTTACACAGTATGACATTATAAATACACACATGCGATGAGTTATGAAATAAATAATAATTAAAATCGCAATTATGTAACCAACATACACATATTAATTTATGCCCAATCAGGCGTGTTTTAGCCTATCCGGGGCATCTATATGGGCCTGAGCTGACATTTGAGTATGAAAATAAATAAATAACGATGTCAATAAATAATGGACCGTTACAATTCTTCCCAACTAGGGGAAATTTCATCCCGAAATTAGGGTAAACTACCATCTTGAACTGTGGAATCATCCAAGGTACTCAAAACCCAATAAACCTCGCCTTTTCTGTTTCTTCTCTTCATGGAAATGAAATAGTGGCGAACAACACGACGCTAACTCAACCACAAACCCCACTTGACCATACTTTAGTACGTTAGATCCCTCGAATAGAATTGTTTATATTAGTTTAGGTAATTTGGTTAATTAAGTTAGTAGTTATAGTTTTTAGTTATTTGGTATTTTAATTTCTATTTAATTAGATTAACCAAATTAAGAAAAACAAGAAAAAATACTTTCCTTTGAAGTTTGCAAAATCTATGTGGAGATAATATCCCATTTACCACTACTATAAATAATAGGTAAATACGTGAAACTATTGTGCACGCTCAACACGTGTCATCTATGTGTTAGGGGGAGCTTTAGGCTAATCATGTTAGTGAGAGTTCATTTTAGGTGTATATGTCAACTCTTTATTTTAATTCCGCATATTCCACAACATGACATTATTTCTATTTTGTGTACTTATTGCATGACATGAAATTTATGTATCTTTGAGTAATTTTAATGAATGAATGACATTTTATCTAACTTTTACATCTCTCTTTGGTGCATATGAATGAATAAATCTATCATTGTTTGCATTTTTTTTATCAAAAAGGAAGACCTATCTATGTATTGTTTTACAACGGGGAGACTTTCCATTCCCGCTTTTTGATGTTGTCAAAAGGGGGAGAATTATTGTCTTAGAACTTGCAATTATAAACTTTATATGTATGTAATATCTATATTTTGTTTGTCAAGTTCACGTTGTTTGTTATCATAAAAAGGAGGAGATTGTTGGACTAAGTGTTTTGTCATTTACACTCCACCCGTGATTTTGATGGCAACAAACAAGGTGAAAAGATTCTAAAAAGTTTGTTTAGTGTTTCAACATCAAACTTTATCAGAATCACAAAGTTCAAAAGAAAAGTTGAGCTTGTACGAGTTCAAGTCAAATTGGCAAAATGAAGCCGGATAAGCTCAAACTCAGCTCATACAAGGGTACAAGGACCAAAAAGCTCATACCATTAATTGTACTGCTTATATAAGGTATATAAGTTCTATTCTTACAAGCCAAATGCATTAGAATCATGTATTACATAAATCATGATTTTCAAAGTGCTTAAAGTCAAAAATTTTATGATTTACAATTCCATGAGTTTCAAAATGATTTAAATCATGCAAACACATTTTAAAGCATGTATTTGAGATGTACATACTGTTTAAATTGTTTTTGAATGCATCGATGTTCGTTTGGATAACTTTTGGGGTTTCATCTAAAATATATGTAGAAAAGCCCTTATATGTTTCATGAAATCATGATTCTTGATTTTCGAAGTTTGTGATATAATTTGGGATGTCCAAACATATTTTATAGACCCTATTAAATATGTCTGAAGCATTTTTAGAGGTTTAATAGAGTCGTTGGACCATTGGGGAGTCAATTCGCATAACCACAAAAATAATTGTTTTGAAGCCCTTGTCCCTAGTGCGCTAGGCAAGAAGGATAACGAGCTATAGGCTACCTAGCGCGCTATGCAGAGTTCTGACAATTTTTTGAAAAGTTGAATCTCTACCTTTAAATTGAATTTGGGGATCATTTTAGACCTTTGGATCAACACAACGGTCGCCACCTCCTTATTAGGACTTGAGAACCAAAATAAACAACTAAGAACACACATTGAACAACTTTTGGTCTTATACTCTCAAAAATCGAAATTAGCACTCAAATTTGTGAACTTTGTGCTCACAACCACTTGGAATCTTTGAAGGCCATTGATTAGCTTTTGAAGAAGATACTAGAGAAGTGTTCTAAGCCTTGCAACTAACACTCCAAATTTGATTTTTGGACTTTATACTTGGGGTTATAAGATCTCTTGATTTCCCACTCTATTTGTGGTTAATCTATACTCTTTGATTGAAGCTTTATGTGGAAATCATTTGTAGTGTTCTTGAGCACATTTGTCTTGGGTTCTTGCACTTAAAATTGATCTCATAAAACCTAAGATTGATTTGAAAAAGTTCTTGGTCTTAATCTTGATTTTCTACAAAACTACTTATTCACTTGATTTGAGATCACGCTTGTTTTAATCGACTTCGATTTGTTGGTTTCTTGACTGAGATTTGCGCATACTTATTGAATTCATTGGTATCTTAGTTGTGTCCATACTTGCATTCATTAGAGTGATTTAGCTCTAGGAGGCTTGTAAGAATTGGACTTATTATCGCTTTAATTTGTAAGGAAAAACTTTATTGTATTAATCAATCTTTGTTGTAAGTTGTTGATTGTAAGACTTAGTGGGATCTAAGATAAGGGAAGACCTAGTTGAGGCTAAGCATAAATCCTAGTTGAGGCTAAGTGGGAAGATCTAATTTTTTATTTAGGCATTCTAGGCTTGTACGTTTAGGTTGTAACACTTATTGGTAATATAAGTAGGGGTTTGGAAATTCTAACCAGGAAAGTTAGGTAATGAATGTAGATCGGTTATATCGAACCACTAAAATATCGTATCTCATTTCCTTCCATTCTTCCTCCTTCACCTTTTGCATTATTTTGTTTTTCATTATGTATGTAGGTGTTTAGCATTATTAGTTGATTAAAAGTTTTAAAAAAAGTGGTAACCTTTTAAGACACCTAATTCACCCCTCTTGGGTGTGGTTTCAAACTCAACTTAGCTATAAGCACTCGACCTAAATCTTTTATTTAAAAAGTTTTTTCATAAACATCCTTCCATTTTTTTATCTATCCTTTTTTTTTTCTTCTTCTACATATAAATCTTTTTTTCTTTATATTATATTCATACGCTTCCTTGCTCCATTTCATTTGGAATCCATTATTTTTTTTATAGGAATTCTTTCTCACCTTTTTCCCACCACTAGATTCCCTGGTCTTTTTCCTTTGGAACCATGGGTCTCTCTATTTTTCATTAAAAATTCTTGTTAACTCTTCTCACTTTCACTATAGTTAAGGAAGTACTCTTTCCAACTAAGTAAAGTTTATTGGTTATTTCCTATTATTCTCCTCAATTGTGGTACAAGCCCTTTTTCAATTCATATATAGATATATAAAGATTTGATCAATAACTTTTGTATAACAAGATTTTTAGAAATATGTCTTGTTTATCTTGCACTATTGTTTCGATCTTCTATCAATTATATTTTCTAACACAAAGAAATCAATCCCCTATAAACTCCACTAGTGTATACACAATCTAGGTTAAGTCAAATAGGGTATAACTATTCCTTTCTATCACAAAATTTATATTTTCATAGGTAAAAATGATATATCACTTCTATTAAAATTTAAACTATATTCAATTCATATATTTCCTAACTAAAATTAAATGAAAATGAAAAAGATGTTACAAGAATTTGTGGAAAAATTTCAGATATTTTCAATCGAAATTTTTTTACCTCTCAAGTCTTCCATAATTGGTTTCTTTATAGTTTACTTCACCTACAATACACCAAACGCATTTCAAACTTTGTCCTCAAGGTTTAAAAATTAAGTCGAGTTTTCATCAAAATAAAACAAAAATACCTCGTGAAGCATGAAAGAATTGAATATGAAATATAAATTACTTTTCAAAATTTAAACAATAAGTATCATCTAAAAGAAATACATAATGGATAAATCATTCATTCTCATTAAAATTCAAACATAGTTCACATTTCACACATATAAGCAAATACTTCAAAATTACAAAGTACTCTATGCAAAGAGTAAATTTCTTGCACATTCTTCACTTTTAGCCTTCATTCCTCCATGCAAGAGGTTGGAAAGTGTAGTTAATAACAAGGTTATGAACTCTTGATGAAAATCTCATCTGCGTCGAAGGAACATAGATGCTTCTCTTATGATCTTGTAAGCTTTCCATCCTCCTATCTGACATAGAATGGTGGCGCATCAGAGTTTTTTCATTTGCTTCTAAAATTTCTCTATTCCTCAAGATTTTCTTCTCATTACGTAGAAAAGCTGAAAATAAGGATTTGAAAAACCCTTTCCTTCTAGTTTTTTTAGTAGATGTAGAACAACTCTCTACTATCGAGACATATGCTTGAATCATCAGATTCGCTGCACGCCTTGCTTCTTCTTGTATGCTTGCATTGAGTCTCTGTCTATTAGTCCGATCTTCAATTCTATGCCTTTTTATCTCTTCAATCTCCCTCATTTCTTCCCAATCGTTGTATCCATTTACTGCTTTTATCCTCTTAATTGCAGTGTTTATGATAGTCCTATGAGGTAGCACATTGAATTGCATCTCATGGAAACCAACCTTGGCCTCCATACATAACCGAGTGATTAAAGTTGGAAACGGTAGGCCTTCATGCTTCCTAGATGTCATTGTCTATCATATTGCATCGTGAATTATGCACCCAACGTCGATATACCCAGTCTCTGCAATAATATGGTAGAACAGAGCGACTCTATAATTACTCACTTCGTAATGTTTCTTAGTCAAGGTAGAAGCGTACGTCTATGATGTAGCTCCAATATTTGGTGGTTCTCCTTAAATTAGTGGTTTCGATGAACCTTGGGTGATTTTTGATATCGAGAATAAATCCCCATCCGGGAATTACCTCTATGGCTTTTTGAATTTTTGTGTGTAGGTAAACATCCTTCATTTGGTAATGCTAGCTGTGATAATCGATATAATCCTATCTAATTCTATCCTTCAGAAGTTTATAATGTGTGTTCAGTGCCCTTGGTGAAATATCAATCTTCTTTCCTTGAAATATCACTTCGTTATGATTTCCACTCACATATTTGTTAGCGTAGAATTGGTGAACTAATTTCGGACATCCTCTCTCTAATTTTCCTTCATAATCCCTAAGAAGGTGTTCCTACTCTCTTTCCTGTACTATGTTCACAAATTTATTTTCATATTTGTTCACATTTTAGATTTGAAGTCATCTCTCGAGAATGATGACTCTTTTCATATCTCAAATGTATCTATTTTGTTCTTTGGGACTTATAAATCTCATGGGGTCATAGGGCACTTCTGTGTTTGGGTCTAAGTAGTCAGAATTCTCATAAGAGTTTGGTGGAATGGGTGTTCTCAAATCAGCCCTTTCGGGTCCTGAGTCTCTAATACTAAAACCTATAGGTTGAATGGACATTTGTTGACTCGGATGGTCTTTCATGGATTCTTCTACTCTAACTCCTTTCCTTTTCTCTTATGCACTACTCTTATCTCTCCCAACACCTCGTATCACCATAGTGATTAAATTACCACTTCGAATCGATAAACCAAGATCGTGTATTTGATACAAAAATGGACTTAAAGTGGGAAATTTATTTGAAAATCAAATTGCTATTGAAAAATCTGAAAAGATTATGAATGAAAAGTAGATATTTGACAAAACTTATTTAAAAATTATGATAGTCAAAAATATGAGAACAAATCTATCGAATGACCTTTCAAAAACTCCTGAATTACACCTTTGTTTTGTGAAAAATTCAATCTCAAATATCTTTCAAATACTCTTCCAAAAATCATTCTATATACATTAACTCATTGCATTTTTAAATCAACGCTCATACTATTGCAATACCCAATCCAAAACAACTCGTTCGACGTATCAAAATGGAGTTCGTCCAAGAATTTTAGAAATTAATTAAAAAAATCTTCACCAAATCCAACAAAAATCAGATTTTTGTCAAAATAGAGTGATAGGGTTGTGATGTTTATCTTCGAGAGAGCGTGTCTCTCAAGATATAAGCTCTTGAACTCCTTTCACCTGATATTCCAAGCTCCAGATCCGAATTTCTCAAACCTTAGGTTAGCTCTATTCTCTCAAACTTGATGCTTTTGATGTTGAATGAAGGTAGGTGGAGGTGTGAATCACTTATATAGACTAAGATTGAGCTTAGAGGTTGAATCTTGGCAAGAAATTAGGATTTTCATGAAGGGGTGCAATAGTTTGGTGGTGTGAATGAGGTGTTATGGGTGGCAATTTGGGGTTTTGGTTTTTAAAAACCAAAAATCGTGCCCAACGATTCATGTGTAAGTGGAATTGTTGGGAATCGCTGTGTAAATCAGAAATAAGTGAGTTGCTCGAAAATGCAAATACCTATTGATTTTACCAAATTTCTTGTATTAGTGGAATAATTGGGAATTTCCGACTCCAAAACTTTTACTAATTTCAAGGTGTTCTTTTACGATTTTCCAAAGATTCCTAGTGTTATTTGGAATCGCTGGAATCGCTAGGTCCTATTTTATTGTTTTTTGCAATTTTGTTTTATATGTACCTTGTATAATCTTCCTAAAAGGTGAATATAAAGCTAACGCTGACTGAAAAACTTCTAAAAAATTCATAAATTTGATTGGGATATGTATCTAACTAATAGTAACTAATAATTTTATTTATTAATAAAGTAAAAAAATAAACAAATAAGCAATTTTATAATGCGGACTTGCATAAAGGCCATGGAAATAAAAGCAATTAGATTATCCCCCTTTTTATGAAGCTACCGTAGAGCGTAACTTTCGAAAGTAAATCCAAAATAGAGTCAAAGGAGAGAGAATAAAAATAAACCATATTAAAGTTAGGTATCCTACTAAAATAGAAATAACATAAATAAATAATGAATATGGGTTGCCTCCCATAGAGTGTTGTTGCTTGTAGTCGTTTGCTCCATTGATAGAGGAATCGATATTCGTTGAATGTGAGTAAATCAATATTCGCTTCAGCGTTCCTCTTCGAGAATGTCTTCACTAGGATCCGAAAGATGTCCATTGTCATTGATCTCATCACCAAAATTAAATTGCTCATTTCACAAGCTCGATCCCAAATTTGAATGATACTACCTTATTACCCGTCCTTAGTGTAACGATGTGCTCACGTATGTAGATGATAGTTCTCGCATTTGATAAGAATGGTCTACCTGATAATATATAATCATTTGGGTCATTTGACGACATGAATAGGAAATGTGTGATGATGGTGAGCCTACCCACTCATACGTGCACATTCTTTGATACTTCTAAGGCAACTGTACTGGTGCCATTTGACTTTGACACCATAATGGGAGGTTTGCAATGAATCCTCGATTTTGTTAAAAAGAACCATGGTTCAGGCATAAGATTCATGTCGACTCTCGTATCAAGTTGAACTCCGTAAAGTTGAACTCTGTAAAGTGACATCTCGTTGATTTTTATGTTGAGGTATGTTTGTCATGGATACTCAGAAAGATTTTGGCAGGATTTTCATTCTCACCATACTCCTCATAATCCGAGTCATCCTTGTTGCACTAGTATAGATCTCTGGTGGGCCATTTGTCCTCTAGTGATTTCTTGTTCTTTTTCTTTCTGGGTATTTTAACTATCCATACGTTGAACGTTGCACTAGAATTAAGTTTCACGATATGCTCATCCATGGTGTTTGATTCATTTAAGGTGTTTCCACTGTGTCAAAGTTAATGATCTCCATATCCTATGAGATAAGATTTTCATGATAAGGTTTTAATCTATGATCGTTAACTTTAAAGATTCTCCCAGTTTCTTTACTTTCTATCTCTATAACACCATGGGGAAATACATGAGTAACTATAAAAGGTCCTGTCCATCTCGAGCGAAATTTTCCAGGAAATAATTTAAGATGTAAACAAAAGAGGTAAACTTTCTGTCCTACTTCAAAATTCTTAATATTCAATTTATTGTCATGAAGTGCTTTAGTTTTGTTGTTATGAATAGAAGTACTTTCATATTCTTCATTTCTCAATTCTTCGAATTCTTGGATACTAAGTTTACGTTGCTATCCTGCATTATCGTAATTCATATTACATGTCTTAATAGCCCAGTATGCCTTATGTTCTAATTCGACTGGTAAATGACATGCTTTATCGAAAACTAGCCTATAAGGTGTCATACCTATGGGTGTCTTAAATGAATTCCTATATGCCAATAATTCGTATTTTAAATAAAGACTCTAATTTCGACCAAAAAAATAAAGACTCTAATATTTACATGTTGGACATACTGTCTTTTCTAAAATTGATTTAATTTCTCTATTTGAGGTTTCAGTTTGTCCACTAGTTTGTACGTAATATGCGGTAGATGTTCTATGTGTAACATGGTATTTGTGAAGTAGAGTAGCTACAATTCTATTACAAATGTGTGAACCTCTGTCGTTAGTCAATGTTCTAGGTGCTCCAAAAATAGTAAAGATCCTTGATTTTAAGAAATTTACTACTATTTTAGAATCATTAGATTTGGTGGCTATAGCTTCTACCCCTTTAAACACATAGTCTATGACTGATAAAATGAAGATATTTTCATTTGATGGTGGAAAATATCCCATAAAATATATTCCCCAAACATTAAATGCATTACAAAACAGAATAAGAAGCAAGGGCATTTGGTTCCTACGTCCTAAATGTTTGGTTCTTGGAAAATTTGGACAACTTTCGTGTAAACATAATAATCGTGGAATAAAGTTGGCCAAAAGAATCCTGAGTCTCAAATTTTACGGGTTACACAATGTGGACCAAAATGCCGTCCACAAGCATAAGTATAGCAATGAGCCATGACAGATTGTATTTCTATTTGTGGGATATATCTTCAAATGGTTTAGTCAAGACATAATTTTCATAAATAGGGATCATCCCATGAATAATGTTTAGAATTGTGTTTAATCCTATTCTTTTGGGCTCTTGTTAAATGAGGTGATATCCTATTAGTAGTGAGGTAGTTGACTATATTAACATACCATGGGCTACTAATAGCTATCTTATATAGATGTTCATCTGAAAAATCATCTTTCAATGGCATTGAGGTTTCACAATTCTCTAGTCTACTTAGATGGTCTACTATTAAGTTTTCGACACTTTTCTTGTCTTTTATAGTGAGATCAAATTCTTGTAACAATAAAATCCATCTTATTAATCTTGGTTTAGTGTTTTTTTTTGCCCTCAAATATCTTAATGCGACATGACTTGATTAAACTATTACTTTAGTAACTAGTAAATATGGTCTAAAATTTTATAATCAAACACAACTGCTAAGAGTTATTTTTCTGTGGCGGTGTAGTTTAGTTGGGTGGGATCTAAATTTATTGATGCATAGTATATGGCATGAGAATCCTTTCCTAACTTTTGACCTAACACAGCTCCTATCGCGTAGTTACTTGCATCACACATTATTTCAAAAGGTTGTGACCAATTTGGTGACTTGATCACTGGTGTGGTAATCAGGGCATTTTTTAGTTTATTAAAATCTATTTTACATTCAAGTGTGAACTTAAAGGTTACATCTTTTTGCAAAAGTTTGCACAAGGGTCGTGTTATTTTGGAAAAATCTTTCACAAAACGTTTGTAAAATCCTACATGGACAAGAAAAGATCTTACCTCTCTCACAATAGTCGGGTAAGGTTATTTTTTATAACTTGGATTTTGGCGGGGTCTACCTCTATTCCTTTGGCTCACACTATGCATCCTTGTATAAGTCCTTGATTTACCATAAAATGTTATTTTCATAGTTTAATACTAGATTTTTCTTTATACATCTTTTAAGTACTTTAGTTAAGTGAAGTAAACATTCATCGAAAGACCTATCGTATACATTAAGGTCATCCATGAAATGTTCAATAAAATGTTCAACGTAGTCTGGGAAAATACTAATCATACCTCTTTGGAATGTAGCAGGTGCGTTAGATAGGCTAAAAGGCATACACCTGTAAGCAAATGTACCAAAAAGGCAAGTAAAAGTGGTATTTTCTTGATCTTCTACAGCTAAAAGAATCTGATGGAATCCTAAGTATCCATCCAAGCAACAATAATGGGCTCGTCTAGCTAGTCTTTCTAACATTTGATCTATAAACGAAAGTAGATAATGATCTTTTCTAGTTGTGACGTTTAGCTTCCTATAATTTATGCAAATTCTCCAACCATTTTGAATTCTAGTTGGTACTAGTTATTCATGTTCGTTTGTTATAACTATGATCCCTGACTTTTTAGGAACTACTTGTACTGGGTTGACCCAATTTTTGTCTGCTATTGCGTATATCATTTCTGCATCTAGTAATTTTAATATTCCTTTCTTTATTACTTCCATCATTGGTGGATTTAATCTACATTGAGCTTGTCTAGAGGGTTTCATGTATGTATCAACATTAATTCTATTCATACATGTGGATGGACTTATTCCTTCATTATCGACTATTGTCCATCCTATTGTTTTTTTTTTAATTCTTTAAGAACATTTACTAATTTGTCCTTTTATAAGTTTGATAAATTATTATAGATTATAACTAGTAAGGAGTTGTTACTTTCTAAGTACGCGTATTTCAAATGATCTGGTAAAACTTTTAAGTCTAAGTCATGAGCTTTTAGTATAAAGAGTAAAAGTTTCGAATGACTTATTAGTAAATCCATATAGTAAGAGAGTTTAGGGAGTGAATTATAAGATTCTAAGGCATTAATTATCTCTCTCGTCTTCTCATCTATATCATCGTCATCATTTAAATCCTCTATCACTTTTTCAAGTTTATCTGACTTATCATTTCTATAAGTTTTGTCTACTATAAGATCTAACATATCTATTAGCAGGCATCGATGAAACATCTAAAGGATATTTCATAGTTTCATGGATGTTAAGTTTCATTAGAAACATGTATATGCTAGGATAAATAAGTCATTAACTCTAAACAAGACATCCTCTAATACTCGCATGTTGAACTAGATCTATCTCGCTAATTGTACTACTATACCAATTTCTTTTAAGGGTACGTTTGTCATTTGCAAATATAAGGCATAAAGTTGATTGAGGCGCTTCTATCACATAATACTTTAGATATCCCTATATTTTCTATTATGCATGGAACGAAAAACATTCCAGGATCAGAGATTTCTTTATCTTCTTGTAATTTCTTGACCTTTTTACTATTTTCTAAACGATGAGGGAATGATGATCTTACTATACTTGGTTTATTCTTTTCAAAATTATTTTCCTTTTAAATTTTATTATCTTTAATTTCTATTTCTTTTTCTAATTTAGTCTCTAATTCTTTTCGAGGAATTAGTTGTTTTGGCATCTTTGGTTTTTCCATTTATTTACCACTTCTCAAAGTTATTACTTTTGCTTACGAACTAGGGTAAGTTTAAGACAATAATTTACCTTGGTTAACCCATTGACTCATTTGCATTGCCATTTGACTTAGTTGATTTCTTAGTTCAACTATATCATCTTGTAAGGCTTGAATCTTTTTATCTTTTGCTTTATTTGAATTTTCTAGTGCTTTTGTTCTATCAGTTAATGCAGGTGTTCTATACTTTTGAAAACTCCGATTGTCTACACCATTACCTATATTTGATCTTAGGTAATTAGCATTGCTACTATTAATATAAGTGGGTTGATTAAGAAAATTTTAATGATTCATCATAGTATTAGCCTCTTGAAATTGATTTTGTTGCAACAACGGACATTCGACATGCAGATGATTGATCTTATTGCAAAAAGCACAAATTTTTAGTTTGGTCTAACCTATATTTTATTAGTAATTCAACCATACTTTTCAATTCATCAAATTTATCATCCGATGTCTTGACTATAGTATTGATTTCTTAAGAATGATTTTTCATAAACTTGTTTTTCTCACAATATTGTTTTGATTCTTTCGCCATTTTGATAATAGTATCTCTTGCTAATGCTGGTGTTATATCAAATAAAGATCCTCCACATACTGTGTCTAGGAATCTTTGTTCTACATAGTTTAGTTCTTCGTAAAAGTATTTTAATTAAGTTTTCTCTGTAAATTCATGTTATGGACATAATGACATTAATCTTTAGTATCTATCCCAAAAATCACCAAAAGTCTCCTCGATCTCCATCCTAGCATTGCTAATTCGTTTCCTAGCTAAACTAGTTTTACATGCTGAAACGTATTGATCTAAGACTGTTTCTGACATTTTGAACCATGCGGTTATGAAATCTTGAGGGAGATAGAATAGCCAATATTGAGCTTGAACTTTTAAACAAGAAGGGAAAGCCTTTAGTTTGACATAATTAACTCTTCATTACTGGGTTTTATCACAATTATTATATGCAGGTTTTTCCTAAATTACTGAGGATCTTCATCACCTTCACATTGAAAGTGAGGTAAAGAATTGATGAATCTCGGTTTTAACTCAAAATTAGGGAAATCCACGGGAAAAGCAATAAACATAGGTTCATAAGTTGTGATGTTTTTATTGGCTTGCCTAAAAGTAAGTTCTTGCTCAATGTCTGCCATATTTTGTGACTTGCAACAAGAAAGATTCTTAGAAATTATTTAAAATTTAAAAATCCTCGACAACAGGCCAAAAATTGACACGTGTCGAGCTTGTACAATAATTTTCTCTTTTTATTATACTTTAAATATTTTGTATTAGTGATAAGTGGGAATCGCCTACACAGGGATTTTGCAAATTCCTTAAGAAAAGAAGATTTATTTTTTTATATTTTTAAATTAATAAAAACATAATTTAAACTAACTAAACTTACTTAAATAACACAAATCAAAGTCACTAAATTAAAATCAATTCAATTCAATAAAACTCAAAATAAACATATAAACAATCCTCCTAAACAATGAAACTTCAATCAGTTTTGCACTCCAAACATGTTACTCAAATTATATAGTCATGAACATACTCCCTAAATTATCCTAGATCATTAAACCTCAATCATAAGTAAGTAAACAACTTTTAGCCAACCATTTTTTCTCCTTATACCTATGGGAAAAGCCATATTCTAATTTTATTGAGCTAATCCCTTTATTTACATAAATATATTAACTTCATGCAATAAAACCATATTACGTTTTATGAAAACTCCGAACTACTAAATCTAACATCTTCTAAAGCCACTTCAATACTAGACTTAGATTTCAAATTCACCTAGGACATTAAAGCGATTTTTGTCTTTCAAACAATCCTAGTTACTACTTTAAAACGATAATAAATCAAAACATCACATACATATTGGCCACTATGCACATAATATTGAAATTCATGATTGCAATCCTTAAATAACAATCTATAAAATAATGAATCAAAGAATAAGATTGGTTTAACACATTAAGTACACATTCATCTCATCATGACTACATTGCAAAACATATCTAGTTCATGTTTGGAGCTTTGTTTGGATTAAAAACTACTCACTCATGATAATAAATAACATAATAAATTCAAAATTAAAAGATATAATTAAAATAACTTGATAGAAACTTGAATCTTCTCTAAAATGCAAGACAATAAAGAATAGCCTCCAAACTAAAGCAAAAGTGTTAAACTAGCCAAAGGCCCCTAATTTCATGTTCTAAAGTTTATATTTATAGTATATTAGGTAATACATATCCTAAACCGACTCAAAATCCTAGTTGCAATCCAAAATCTATGAATTCGTAGCCAACAATTTCTAGCGATTCAGTGTGTAAGTGAAATCATTGGGAAAATCCAAGATTTGAAGCTCTTTGGTCTTTTCTTTTGTCCACCTATTTAGCTTGCGACTTAGGTGTCCCGTGAGTCCCTGAGAATCACTAGCTCAAAATCCCAGTTCTTCCTTGCTTCCTTGGTGTTGATTCTTCCTACAATCTTTTCACTCTATCAATTCCTTAATTTTCTTCCATTTATCTTGCATTTCTTCAAATATTCTATTTGTTACCTGAAATAATAAAAACAAGAGAAAATCTCATATAATATATTCTTTTACATCTAAAATCATCATAAAATGTACTATATGTCTAATTATTGACTTGTCAAAAGCAGCTAAAGGCTTCAGACTTATTCAATAGAGGATACACCCAAATCATCCTAATGCAGCCATCAGTAAATGTCATAAAATATTTGCTTCCTCCCAGTGAAGCAGTCTGCATATGACCATAAAGATATGAGGGAACCAACTATAGTAGAGATTTGGCATGCCATGGAGTGTCAGAAGCAAACACCTATTTGTGTTGCTTTCCTAAAATACACCCCTCGTATAATTGCTCTAGATGCTAAATCACAACCAATCCTTTCACTATATTCTTTTGAGTCAACAACTTCAAACTCTTGAAGTTCATATGTCCCTATCTTAACTGCTATAACTACGACTCATCAGGAATAATTGATTAAAAACGTTGATAAGATCCGATAATCTCAATATGAAATAACCTATTTTCAAAAGGAGACTTAAGAATGCTCATACCTTTAGAGTTAAATAAGGTGAGATGACAATCTTTGAAATCTACCCTGTACCCTTTATCTAACAACTGTCCCAAACTTAGCAAATTTCATGTCAATATCTAGTATATATAACACATTGAAATATACTAATGATCTCTATTCTTCACTTAATCATAGTTCTACATTTTCCTTAACTCGGAAGTTTCCTATCATTAGCAGACTTGACCCTTATCAACAGTGACTTATCCAACTCATCAAAGAATTCTTTGTTCCTACACATATGGTTATAGCATGCACTTTCGAGATACCACATGTTATTCAGAGCATTCTCCCGAGCCAATGAAACCATCAATAGTGTGTAATGACACTCCTTATCTCTATTTATTTGCTCATCTGACTCCGACACTAACTCTGATGATTGTTTACTCCTGCAGCATCTAGCTATATGCCCAAATTTATGACAATTGTAGCACTGAATCAGATTTCTTTGTTGACCGCGACCTTGGTCTCGTCCATGACAATTATTTTTATTTGAGCACTGCTAATTAATACTTTGACCTCTGCCACTCTTATTAACTTTATCACGACCTTTATACCTATAATTCTTGTTTTGCTTTTGGATGACTTCGGTCTTTAATGCCTTCTTAGTCTGCTTGGTTTTTACACTCTTTTCATTGATTTGATGCCCGTATGCTTGTAGAGAACCAATAATTTCTTCAACATACTTGGTCTCATAGTCTGTCCAAGACTCCATAATAGCAGGCACTATATGGTTGAACTTCGCGGTCAAAGTGTGCAAAATCTTCTCGTTCACATCAAGATCGTCAACATTATCACCATTCGTCTTTATTTAATTGTTGATTATCTGAACACGATTGATGTACTTCTCTATATCTTCGAATTTATCCATCTCGATCAACTTGAATTGTAGCCTCAACCATTGTCGGATGTCTCTAAAGTGTCCCATGATTCTTTTGATGTCTTCACCTATTGCACTTTCCCAAACGCCATATTATCAAGTGTTTGCAAAATAAAATAAAGTGCCTTCTCATTTTTCTTGCGAAGCTCCATTTGTGCCAGGGTAGATGTGTTTCCAGGGTCTTCGAACCCATACTCAACTACACCGAGCAAGTCTTAAAAACTAAACTAGACTCTCATCCGAGTGCTCTATCTCACAAACTTTTTCTTGTCAAACACTCGGAATTGTTGGTTAAACTTGCTTATTCCCCATTGTGGCTATAATTCACCACTCAAATTACTTTTACAAAATTCTCAAATTTTGAAAAACTTTGCACCTTGCGGCTCCCACAAATTTTTCTCTATTAAGGACAATTACTTAAGTTATATCATATCAAGATACACCTTTGAACAAAGTTTTGTTCAAATTTAAAGTAAAACTGCTTACGGGCCCTATTGATCTATCTTGTCACTAAAAGACCAAAATAAATTCTGATTTGATTAGGATATGTATCTAACTAATAATAACTAATAATTTTATTTATTAATGAAGTAGAAAAATAAACATGTAAGCAAGTTTATAATGTGGACTTGCGTAAAGGCCATGGAAAGAAAAACAAATCGATCGTCCTTCGTCTTTATGAAGCTACTCCGGAGCGTAACTTATGAAAGTAAATCCAAAATAGAATAAAAAAGAGAGAGAATAAAAATAAATTATACTAAAACCAGGTATCCTACTAAAATTGAAATAAAATAAAGAAATAATGAGTACGAGCTGCCTCCCATAGAGCACTGTTGTTGATAATCGTTTGCTCGACTGATAAAGGAATCAATCTTCGTTGAGTATGAGCGAATCAAGCTTCACTTCAAGCTGTTCCTCTTTGAGAATGTCTTCACTAGGATCTGAAAAAGGTCCATCGTCATTGACCTCATCACCGACATTAAATTGCTCATCTTCCATTTTGTCATCAAGCTCTATCCCATTTTTGAATGATACTACCTTATCACCCATCCTTAGTGTAACGATACGTTCATGTATGTAGATGATAGTTCTCGCATTTGATATGAATGGTCTACCTAGTAATATATGATCATTTGGGTCGTTTGACAACATGAATAGGAAATGTGTGATGATGTTGAGCCTACCCACTTATACGTGCACATTATTTAATACTTCTAAGGCAACTATATAGGTGCCATCTGGTTTTGACACCATAATGGGAGGTTTGCAATGAATCCTCAATTTTGTTAGAAGGAACCAAGGTTTAGACATAAGATTCATGTCGGCTCTCGTATCTAGTTGAACTCCATAAAGTGACGTCTCGTTAATTTTTATGTTGAGGTATGTTTGTCATGGATACTCTATAAAGATTTTGGCAGGATTTTCATTCTCACCATACTCCTTATAATTTGAATCATCCTTATCGCACTCGTATGGGTTTCTGGCAGGCTGTTTGTCCTTCAGTGATTTCTTGTTCTTTTTCTTTCTTGGTATTTTAACCATCCATACGTTGAATGTGTCACTAGAATTAATTTTCATGATATGCTCCTCCATGGTGTTCGAATCATTTAAGAAGTTGTCCACTGGGTCAAATTTAATGATCTCCATATCCCGTGAGACAAGATTTTCATGATAAGGTTTTAATCTATGACCGTTAACTTTAAAGATTCTCCCGATTTCTTTACTTTCTATCTCTACAACACCATGGTGAAATACATGATTAACTATAAAAGGTTCTATCCATCTCGAGCGAAGTTTTCCAAGAAATAATTTAAGACGTGAACAAAAGAGTAAAACTTTATGTCCTACTTCAAAATTCTTAATATTCAATTTATTGTCATGAAGTGCTTTAGTTTTGTTGTTATAAATAAAAGCACTCTCATATGCTTCATTTCTTAATTATTCAAATTCTTGGATATTAAGTTTACGTTGCTATCCTGCACTATCATAATTCATATTACATATCTTGATAGCCCAATATGACTTATGTTCTAACTCGACTGGTAAATGACATGCTTTACCGAAAACTAGTCTATAAGATGTCATACCTATTGGTGTCTTAAATGAAGTCCTATATGCCAATAACTCATATTCTAAATAAAGACTCTAATCTTTACGTGTTGGACATACTGTCTTTTCTAAAATTGATTTAATTTCTCTATTTCAGGTTTCGGCTTGTCCACTAGTTTGTAGGTGATATGTGGTAGATGTTCTATATGTAATATGGTATTTGTGAAGTAGAGTAGCTACAATTCTATTACAAAAGTTTGTACCTCTATCGCTAATCAATGTTCTAGGTGCTCCAAAAATAGTAAAGATTCTTGATTTTAGGAAATTTTCAACTATTTTAGAATCATTAGATTTGGTGGCTATAGCTTCTACCCTTTTAGACACATAGTTTACGACTAATAAACCGAAAATATTTCCATTAGATGGTCGAAAAATTCCCATAAAGTCTATTCCCCAAACATCAAATGCATTGCAAAACAAAATAAGATGCAAGGGCATTTGGTTCCTACGTCCTAAATTTTCGGTTATTGGATAATTTGGACAAGTTTTCGTGTAAACGTAACAATCATAGAATAAAGTTTGCCAAAAGAATCCTGAGTCTCATATTTTACGGGTTACACAATGTGGACCAAAATGCCGTCCACAAGCATAAGTATAGCAATGAGCCATGACAGATTGTATTTCTATTTGTGGGATATATCTTCGAATGATTTAGTCGGCACATAATTTTCATAAATATGGATCATCCCATGAATAATGTTTAGAATTGTGTTTAATCCTATTCTTTTGGGCTCTTGTTAAATGAGGTGATATCCTATTAGCAAGGAGGTAGTTGACTATATTAACATACCATGGGCTACTAATAGCTATCTTATATAGATGTTCATCTGAAAAATCATCTTTCAATGGCATTGAGGTTTCACAATTCTCTAGTCTACTTAGATGGTCTACTGTTAAGTTTTCGACACTTTTCTTGTCTTTTATAGTGAGATCAGATTCTTATAACAATAAAATCCATCTTAATAATCTTAGTTTAGTGTTTTTTTTTTGCCATCAAATATCTTAATACGTCATGACCTGATTAAACTATTACTTTAATACCTTATAAATATGGTCTAAAGTTTCTTAATGCAAACCAACTGCTAAAAGTTCTTTTTCTGTGGTGTAGTTTAGTTGGGTGGGATTTAAAGTTATTGATGCATAGTATATGGCATGAGAATCCTTTCCTAGCATTTGACCTAACACAAATTCTCCTCACAGCGTAGTTACTTGCATCACACATTATTTGGAAAGGTTTTGACCAATTTTGTAACTTGAACACCTGTGATAATCGGGCATCTTTTAGTTTATTAAAATCTATTTTGCATTCAAGTGTGAACTCAAAGGTAACATCCATTAAACATTTGGATGTTTTCTTTAATGTATATATGACATTTGTACGAAACATGATCTCAATTAATGTATATATATGATGTGCATATAGGTATTGTTTTAATTGTTATCAAGAATTGGTTTTAAAGCATGATGTTAATTTATGTATTTGACAAATACGCATGATTTAAATCAATGATACAATTCATGTTTAGAATATCTCGATTAACATATATTTTTATATTAAACAATGCGAATTTTATATGTTCACATTGTAGAAGTGATGTTTAGGTTAATTTGACTCTCGTGTTGGATACATAGTTCATTTTGTTCAATAATTATGTATGTCTCCATGATAAAAATCACAATTATGTTAACATGATTAATTTAATATGATTCTGGTGTTGAATGCATGATTAATATTTTGTTTCTTGATTCAATTGCTTGTTTCATATGAATAAGAATCAAAATTGATTTTGATCATATATCTCATTGTGGTTATCTATTAGTATATACCTATTAGGTATGAGATAAACTTGTAATCGGATAAGAATCACAAATCCTATAAGATAGGTGAGATATATAACATATTCTAATTGGATAAGGATTCAAAATATCTTAAATTCTAATTGGATAAGGATCTCAAGTATCTTAAATTCTAATTGGATTAGGATGAGTTATCAAGTTAGAGGTGGGCCCGAGTTAATTAAAAAAATATTTTAATTAATATTTTTGAAATTAAAATAAGGGGCGCTTTACCAATTGGATTGACTAAAATAATGAGAAATCTTAAGCAATTTTCAATTTTCTAAATGGAATTCGTTGTCTAAAAAATATTAGTAAAATTTCGTAACTTATTTAGTGATTGAACATGCATTGTAATATATGATAGTCAATAGTAGTAAAACTTAGTGATTGAACATGCATTGTAATATACGATATTTATCTTATTTAATTTATGATCACTAAAACAAATAAAAAAATCCCTATTCCAAATTTTAAGTCAAGTACCATCCATTCACAAACACTTGTCAGGGCTTCAATCACATAAATAAGGGTCTGCCTACGTAGAGTGTATTGTGTTATCTTGGTGAGGCAAGTTGAGTAACGATTACTTTAATGTTTGAAATGGTTAGAGTTGATAAAGCTATCAAAACGGTTTTGAGCTTTAGGCACTAGATGGGATAAAATATTCTAAGGCATAAGATGTCATAATCTCATAAGAATAACCAAAAGTTACATATGATGTAATTAGTAATTGGTACCTACCTAAATAGCCTAATTCAGAGTTTCATGCCTTAGCTGTCTTGGAATTAGGTGAAACATGGATTTTAGTCCCTTAAATTAACATAGTGTTTTAAGGAAGGTTGTTGATTTAGTGGGAGTCTATTCCTCTACACTAAAATGAACTATTGCATAATCTTTATTGTAGTTCTTTGGCCTTTTCAAATCACATTAATCCCTTGTCACTGCGATCCATCCTTGAAAAGGATAAGTTGTCTAGGTCAAACTTTCTTGACTGGTTCAGAAACTTGAGAATTGTTCTTAAGCATGAATGCAAGTTGTATCTCCTAAATAAACCTATTCTTGAGGAACCACCAGCCAATGCTTTAAGAGTCGTGAAGGATGCACATGATAAGCATGTCAACGACTCAACTGATGTTGCATGCATTATGTTGGCAACCATGGTTCCTGAACTTTAGAAGGACATGGAACACATGAAAGCTTACGACATAGCTACGATGCTGAAGAAAAAGTCCCAACAACAGGCTAGGCAAGAAAGGTTCGAGACAGTCAAGAACCTTCATTCTTGCAAAATGGCTGAGGGTGCATCAGTTAGTCCTCATGTTTTTGAAAATGAAGGGCTATATTGACCATCTTGAGAGACTTAAATTTTCCATAAGCCAAGAGTTGGTTACGAATTTGATCCTAAATTCATTTCCTGATAGTTAGTCACAATTTGCGATGAACTATAACATGAAGAACATAAATAAGTCTATCTCTGAGTTGCATTTGATGCTTAAAACTGTTGAGCAGAATATAAAGAAACCCATTGCTAATGTGTTGATAGTTTATAAAGGAAAGGGTATGAAGAAGAAGGCTAAAGGCAAGGCTAAAGTTGCTAAAGCTGTTGTGACTGTCACAAAGCCTGTGGCACAAGTCAAGCCTAAGGCTGCTTCTACTTCACAGTCCCAGAAGGAAAATGAAAAAGAAGGAAATTGTCATTTCTGTCATGCACCTGGGCATTGCTTCAGAAATTGCAAGCTCTATCTTGAAGATCTGGAGAAAAAGAAGAGTAGTACGACTATTGATTCATGTATTTACGTTAGTGAATTTAACTTATCTACTAGTGATTCCTGGGTATTGGATACCGGATGCGAATCTCAAATTTGTATTTATGTGCTAGGTCTCACCAAAAGTAGAAAACTAAAAAAAGGAAAAGTCATCTTACGAGTTGGAAATAGAGCAAAGGTTGCTGCGTTGGCTATAGGATGCTATGAGTTAATTTTACCTAGTAGAATTATTTTAGTTTTAAATAATAGTTATTATTTCCTTGCCTTGAGCAGAAACATCATTTCAGCTTCATGTTTGGATTTGATGGTTTTAATTTCATTATTGCGAATAATAAATGCTCTATTTCTCGTAAAGCCGTTTTCTATGTGAATACTAATTTGTGTGACGATCTTTATTTTGCAAACATGAAAAAAGGTCCACAGATACTCCTATTCTTAATGTAAACACAAAGAGATTTAAGTCAAATGATTTGAGTTAAACCTACCTTTGGCATTATCTTCTTGGCCACATAAATGAGAAACGCATTTCTAAAATCCATAAAGATGGACTTTTAGATTCATTTGATTTTGAATCATATGAAACAAGTGCATCTTGTTTACTGGGCAAGATGACAAAAAGTCCCTTTATTGGACATAGTGAAAGAGCAAGTGATTTATTGGGTACATACTGATGTATGCAGTCCTATAAATACAATGGCTAGAAGTGGTTTTCAATACTTCTTTACCTTTACTGATGATTTCAGCAGATATGGTTACGTGTATCTCATGAAACACAAAGGTGAATCTTTTAAGATGCTTCGAAAATCTCAGAATGAAATGCAAAATCAACTTGGTAAAACTATTAAAGCACTTCGATCAGATCGAGATGGTGAATATTTAAGCCAAAAGTTTGATGATCATCTTTGAAATTGTGGGATTGTTTCAAAGTTAACTCCTCCAGCAACTCCATAATATAATGGTGTTTCTGAGATGAGGAATCAGACTTTAATGGATATGGTTCGATCTATGATGAGCCATACAGATCTTCCTATTTCCTCTTGAGGTCGTGCCTTAGAAACTACTATGTTTATACTGAATCGTGTTCCTTCTAAAGTGGTTGATAAAATACCATATGAGATGTGATTTGGGAAAAGACCAAGTTTGTCTTTCCTTAAGATTTGAGGCTGTGAGGTTTTCATACGACGATAAATCTCAAAAAAATTATCAGCCAAATCTACCAAGTGTGTATTTGTTGGTTATCCTAAATAAACTAGAGAATACTACTTTCGTAATCCCACAGAGAATAAAGTGTTTGTTGCTCGTAATGATGTCTTTATGGAAAATGAGTTTATTTCAAAAGATAACAATGATAATAAATTAAGTCTTGAAAAGTTCAAGAACCATAAATAAACACTTAATCGCCGGTGGGAGATCAACAATTTATTGAACTAGTTGAACCTCCACAAGTATCACAAGGCCCGCGTATGTCTGATAGAGTAAGACATCATCTTGAGAGACTTGAACTTCTTATTAGTAATAGTAGTGAGGTGCAATCCATGTATGATAACCAAGTTTGGAACCTGGTTGATTTACCTGAAGGTGGTAACGCAATTGGATGTAAATGGGTTTTCAAGAAAAAAACTGACATGGATGGCAATGTGCATACTTATAAAGCATGGCTAGTAGCAAAAGGTTTCAAACATATTCAAGGTGTTGATTATGATGAGGTTTTTTCTCTTGTAGCCATGCTTAAATCCATTAGAATTCTAGTTGCCATAACTGCATATTATGACTATGAGATATGAAAATGGATGTCAAAATAGCTTTCCTAAATGGAAAGTTACTTGATGACGTGTATATGATACAGCCTGAAGGGTTTGTTCATCCTAAGAATTCTAGGAAGGTGTGCAAGCTTCAAAGATCCATTTATTGATTAAACCAAGCTTCTCAGAGTTGAAATCTTCATTTTAATGAAGCAATTAAAGAATTTGATTTCATTAAAAATAAAGATGAGCCTTGCATATATAAGAAGGTTAGTGGGAGCGTGGTTATTTTCCTGGTATTGTATGTTGATGATATATTACTCATTGGAAATGACATCCCAACCTTGCAGAGTGTCAAGTCTTGGTTAGGGAAATGTTTCTCAATGAAAGACTTAGGAGATGCAGCTTACATCCTGGGGATTAAGATCTATAGGGATAGATCTAAAAGGATGATATGTTTAAGTAAGAATACTTATATTGATAAGGTATTGAATATGTTCAGTATGCAAGACTCTAAAAGAGGGTCGTTGCCAATGTCTCATGATATAAGTCTCAGCAATACTTACTGTCCGAAGACTAATAATAAACGAGAGCTCATGAATACGATTCCATATGCATCAGCTATTAGATCTATCATGTATGCCTTGTTATGCACTCGACCTGATGTATCATATATTTAAAGCGCAACAAGTAGATATCAATCTGATCTCGGTGAGAGTCACTGGTTAGCAGTAAAAAACGTTCTTAAGTACTTGAGAAGTACTAAAGAAGTGTTATTGGTCTATGAAAGTTTGGAAGACGAGCTTGTTATAAATGGTTACACAGATGCAAGTTTTCAAACTGATATAGATGACTTCAGATCGTAGTCTGGATATGTGTTTACTTTGAATGGATGCGCAGTGAGCTGAGAAAGTTTGAAGCAAGACATTGTGGAAAATTCTACAATAGAAGCTGAGCTTATTATAGCGTCCGATGCAACTAAGGAGGCGGTTTAGATAAAAAGGTCATATCCGAACTTGGTGTGGTTCCGAGTATAGCTAACCTCGTTTGCTTATATTATGACAACAACGGGGCAATAGCCCAGGCCAAAGAACCAAGATCACACCACCAATCCAAACATATACTTAGACGTTTTCATCTCATTTGAGAAATCATTGAGATGGGAGATGTGAAGATTTGCAGAGTTCCTACAGAAGCCAATGTTGCAAATCATTTGACGAAGGCCCTTCCACTAGCGAAACATGATGGTCATGTTAGGTCATTAGGTATTAGATACATAAATGATTGTCCCTAGTGCATGTGGGAGATGTTGGGGCATGTGCCCTAAGTCAATCTATAAACATTATTTATCTTATGATTTTAGTTAATAAAATTGAGGTTTTCATTTGCTGTTTTATTATAAGTAATTGCATATTTACCTTATAGTAAGATCCATGTGTATTTGGTGAAATATCCTAAATGTTCTTAATCAATCTTTATACTTGGAACTATAATGAATTAAGTTTAGTATGAATCTTGATTGATGGTCATGTGATGATCATGCATATAGGGATATGAATCGAGATCACAAGTACTTGTTATGAGAACAAGGTACTAGACTGACCTGCTATGAGAGCACCACATGGATTAAGTCATATGTGTTACTCATGATAGGTATATCATTAGTCTTTCGACTTGAGATTACCATATACTTCAATATTAGTAGCATGGTAATTTGACACAATCAAATGTTGCCTTTAACCGTATGATTATAAAGATTATGATTAGTTACCATGTAATTAATATGTGAAGGTGTGTAATCAAGATAAAATTTGTCGCTTCTCATAGAGAGAGATATCAATGGATCCCTTAATATGATAGACCGATAATGGCTTAAGTACATGTGAATTGATATGATCAATGTCACTTAGATGTTTTCAGTTTACCTAAAGATCGAGACTAATACGATTAAACATTAAGGGTGACTATCTATGCCTTATGTTTAATCAAAGGATATCGCACGACAAAAGGATATGATATATGTTATTCATTAGGTTGTATCAATTTTGATATTAATGCTACTTGGGTAGTCATAGTGCCTTGCTAGCGATCGCTTATGACTTATATACCAAAATGGTCACACACAAAGAATGACTTTGCACAATTTCAATTAGTCCAAAGTAATGAATTTTATATAATAAAATTCATGACATAAAAGCCCTTATGATTTGTTAAATGATAACTTATTAATTGGGGCGATGTGTAATTTGCTTAAACTGATTGAATACGATAGTCATATTACGGATATGATTTTAAGTAAGGGCTTATCTACACATATAAATAGAGATTGAAACCCTAATACGAAATAAGATTTTCGTTTTTGCAAATTTCGAGTTCTCTGGATTTTAGGAGAGAAAGAAAAATATTTTCAATATCTCTTGGGGATAACACTCCAAATTGTGGTCACCATTCGTGTATGGATTTCTGATAGAGGAAGCGCACTTGAACGTCTTAGAAATCGAACAATCGTAGAAGGAAATCATGGATTAAGGTATGGTTTACTTTTTGTAGGTCTATTTTAATGGAACTTATTTTCTTCTGTTGGGGTTTTTCAAAATTGTTTTGAATTTTTCATTACAGTACGAACCACAAAACCTAACAAGGGCATCAAAGCCTTAGGCTCGGTTCTATTAAATGTTGCACATTTTGATCTTTAAACGGAAACGGATAGTTATCTTTTCTAGAAGCAACATTTAAATTACTATAATCTATACACATTCTCTAACCATTTTGGATTCTAGTTGGTACTAGTTCTCCAGGTACGTTTGTTATAACAATGATCCCTGTCTTTTAAGGACTACTTGTACCGGGCTGACCCAATTTCTATCTATTATAGGGAATATCATTCCTGCGTCTAGTAATTTTAATATTTCTTTCTTTACTACTTCCATCATTGGTAGATTCAATCTACATTGAGCTTGCCTAGAGGGTTTCATGTATGTATGAACATTAATTCTATGGACACATGTAGCTAGACTTATTCCTGTAATATCGGCTATAGTCTTTCCTATTTCTTTCTTGAATTCTTTGAGAAAATTCACTAATTTATCCTTTTCTAAGTTTGATAATTTATCATAGATTATAACTGGTAAGGATTTGTTACTTTCTAAGTATGCGTATTTCAAATGATATGGAAAAACTCTTAAGTCTTAGTCATGAGCTTTTAATATAGAGGGTAAAAGTTTCAAATGACTTATTGGTAAATCCATATAGTAAGAAAGTTTAGGGGGTTAATGGTAAGATTATAAGGCATTAATTATCTATCCTGTCTCTTTTTCAAGTTTATCTGACTTATCATTCTAAAAGTTTTATCTATTATAGGATCTAACATATCTACGGTGCGTACTAATTAAATATCTAAAGATATTTGATAGCATCGTGGATGTTAAAGTTTGCCATTTCATTATTTAATTCCATTGTTAGAGTTCCATTAGAAACATCTATTTTGGCTTTTGCCTTTTTTAAGAATGGCGTCCTAGGATAAGAGAAGTTTTACTAGAGAAGTGGTATTCTTTCATGTCTATGACATCAAAGTCAGCTGGGAAAAGTAAGGCATTAACCCTAACCTAGACATCTTCTAATACTCCAAAATGTTGAACAATAGATCTATCTCGCTAATTGTACTACTATACCAGCTCCTTCTAAGGGTACGTTTGTCACTTGCAAGTATAAGGCATAACATTGATTGAGGCGCCTATATTACATAATGCTTTAGATATCCCTATATTTTCTATTGTACATGGAACGAAAACATTCCAGGATCATAAAATTTATGGGGGCCGTTTCTTTTGGAATATTATGGACATATGTTCTCCTAGGCTTACTCTTTCATTAGGTTTAGTTTTATTAGTGCATAGGTCTTTTAGAAATTTTAAATATTTAGGTGCGTATTGTATGACTTCGAATAAAGTTATATTAACTACTACTTTCCTTAGAGTGTCTGAGATTTCTTTTTTGTTTTCTTGTAATATCTTGATTGTTTTACTATTTTCTAAACAATGGGGAAATGGTGGTCTTACTATACTTGGTTTTTTCTTTTCGAAATTATTTCCCTTTTGAATTTTATTATTTTTAATTTCTATTTCTTTTTCTAATTCAACCTCTAATTCTTTTCGAGGAACTAGTTGTTCTGACATCTTTGGTTCTTCCATTTGTTTACCGCTTCTCAAAGTTATTACTTTTGCATACGAACTAAGGTATGGTTAAGAGAGTAATTTTCCTTGGTTAACCCATGGACTCATTTGCATTACCATTTGACTTGGTTGATTTCTTAGTTCAACTATATCATCTTGCAAGGCTTGAATCTTTTGATCTTTTGCTTTATTTGAATTTTCTAGTGCTATTGTTCTATCGGTTAATGCGGGTGTACTATACTTTTAAAAACTTCGATTGTCTACACCATTACCTATATTTGGTCTTAGGTAATTAACATTGCTACTATTAATGTAAGTAGGATGATTAAGATTATTATAATGATTCACCATAGTATTAGCTTCTTGAAATTGATTTTGTTGCAACAACATACATTCTACATGTAGATGATTGACCTTATTGCAAAAAGCACAAATTTTAGTTTGGACTAACCTATCTTTTAATAATAACTCAACCATACTTTTCAATTCATCAAATTTATCATCCGATATCTTGACTATATTGCCATTGATATCTTAAGAATGATTTTTCATAAATTTATTTTTTTTTCACAATATTGTTTTGATTGTTTCGCCATTTTGATAATAGTATCTATTGCTAATGTTGGTGTTATATCAAATAAAGATCCTCCACATACCATGTCTAGGAATCTTTGGTATCTATCCCAAAAGTCACCAATGTCACCTCGGTCTCCATCCTAGCATTGCTAATTCATTTCCTATCCAATATACTTTCACATGCTAAAACGTATTGATTTAAGAAGGTTTCTAACATTTCGAACCATGTGGTTATGAAATCTTGAGGGAGATAGAATAGCCAATCTTGAGCTCGACCTTTTAAACAAGAAGGGAAAGCCTTTAGTTTGACATAATCTAACTCTAAGTTATTGGGTTTTATCACACTTATTATATGTATGTATTCCTAATAAATTGTTGAGGATCTTCACCACCTTCACCTGGAAAGTGAGGTACAAAATTGATGAATCTCGATTTTAACTTAAAATTAGGAAATCCACGGGAAAAACAATACACGTAAGTTCATAAGTTGTGATATTTTTATTGGCTTACCTAATAATAAGTTCTTGCTCAATGTATGCCATATTGTGTGACATGCAACAAGAATAATTCTTAAGAACGTTTTTAAAAATGAACGACAACAGCTCCGAAAATTGACATGTGTCGATCGTGTACAATAATTTCCCTTTTTATTGTACTTTAAATATTTTGTAGTAGTGATAAGTGAGAATCGTCTCCATAGGGATTTTGCAAATTCCTTAAAAAAAGGAGATTTGTTTTCTATATTCTTAAATTAACAAAAATAAAATTTAAACTAACTAAACTTAGTTAAATAAAACAAATCAAATTCACTAAATTAAAATCAATTCAATTCAATAAAACACAATAATAAATAGACATATAAACAATCCTCCTAAATAATTAAACTTAAATCTGTCTTGCACTCTAAACATGTTACTCAAATCATATAGTCATGAACGTACTCCCAAAAGTATTCTAGATCATTAAACCTCAATCATAAGTAAACAACCTTTAGACAACCATTTGTTCTCCTTATACCAAAGGGAAAAGCTACGTTTTAATTTTATTGAGCTAATCCCTTTATTTACACAAATACATTAACTTCACACAATAAAACCGCATTACATTTTATGAAAACTTCAACTACTAAATCTAACATCTTCTAAAGCCACTTCAATACTAGAATTAGATCTCAAATTCACTTAGGACATTTAAACGGTGTTTGCCTTTCAAACAATCATAGTTACTACTTCAAATTGAGAATAAATCAAAATATTATATAAATATTGGACATTATGTACATAATACTCAAATCCATGATTGCAATATTTGAATAACAATCTATAAAAATAGCAAATCAAAGAATACGATTAGCTTACAACATTAAGTACTTATTCATCTCATCATGACTACATTGCAAAACGGATCTAGTTCATGTTTGAAGTTTTGTTTAGATTAACAAACTACTCGCTCATGATAATAAATAACACAATTATTTTGAAATTAAATGACATAATTAAAATACCTTGATAGAACTTGAATCTTCTCCAAAATGCAAAACAATAAAAAATAGCCTCCAAACTAAAGACAAAGTGTTAAACTAACCAAAGGCCCCTAATTTCATGTTCTAAGGTTTATATTTATAGTATATTAGGTATTACATATCCTAAATTGACTCAAAATCCTTGTTGTAATCCAAAATCCATGAATTCGTAGCCAACAATTTCTAGCGATTCAGTGTGTAAGTGGAATCGCTGAGAAAATCCAAGATTTGAAGCTCTTTGGTCTTTTCTTGTGCCCACTAATTTAGCCAGCAATTCTGGTGTTTTGTGAATCCTTTAGTATCGCTAGTTCAAAATCCCAGTTCTTTCTTGCTTCATTGGTATCGATTCTTCGTGCAATCTTTTCACTCGATCAATTTCTTCATTTCTTCCATTTTTCTTGCATTTCTTCAACTATTCTATTTATTACTTGAAATAATAAAACAAGAGAAAACCTTGTGTAATATAGTTTTTTACATTTAAAATCATCCTAAAATGTACTTTTAAACATGTCTAATTATTGACTTGTCAAAAGCAACTAAAGGCTTCAGACTTATTCAACAGAGAATACACCCAAATCATCCTGCGTAGTCATCAGTAAAAGTCATAAAATATTTGCTTCCTCCCAAAGGAAGTAGTCTGCATATGACCATAAAGATATGAGTGAACCAACTATAGTAGAGATTTGGCATGCCATGTAGTGTTGGAAGCAAACACATGTTTGTGTTGCTTTCCTAAAATACACCCTTCACATAATTGCTCTAGATGCTGAATCTTAGGCAATCCTTTCACTAAATTATTTTGAGTCAACAACTTCAAACTCTTCAAGTTTAGATATGCCTATCTCAAATGCCATAACCACGCCTTATCATAAATAATTGATTGAAAACATCGATAAGATATGATCTTAATCTCAATATGAAATAACCTATTTTTGAAAGGAGACTTAAGAATGATCATACCTTTAGAGTTAAATAAGATGAGATGACTATCTTTGAAATATACTTTGTACCCTTTCTTTAACAACTGCCCCAAACTTAGCAAATTTCATGTCAATGTGGGTACATATAACACATCTGAAATGTAATGATGATCTCCATTCTTCAACTGGATCCTAGTTTTTCATTTTCCCTTAACTGGAGGTTTCCTATCATTAGCAAACTTGACCTTTATCAACACTGAGTCATCCAACTCATCGAAAAATTCTTTGTTCCCACACATGTGGTTAGAGCGTGCACTATCAAGATACCATATGTTATTCAGAGCATTCCCCTGGGTCGATGAAACCATCAATAGTGTTTAATGACACTCCTCATCTTTATTTACCTATTCCTCAGACTCTGACTCTAACACTGATGATTGTTTACTCCTGTAATGTCTAGCTATATGCCCAAATTTGCGACAATTGTAGCACTGAATCTGATTTATGTGTTGACTACGACCTTGGTCTAAATTTTTATTTTTATCCGGCCATTTCTAATTATTACTTTGACCTCTGCCACTCTTATTGACTTTATCACAACCTTTATACCAATAATTCTTGTTTGGCTTTTGGGTAACTTCGGTCTTCAATGCCTGCTTAGTCTGCTTGATTTTTACACTCTTTTCATTGATTTGTTTTTCGTGTGCTCATAGAGAACCAATTATTTCTTCAATAGACTTGGTCTCATAATCTGTCCAAGACTCTTTAATGGTATCCACTACATGGTCGAACTTTGTGGTCAAGGTGTGCAAATTACTGTTACAAAATTCTCAAATTTTGAAAAACCTTTGCACCTTACGGTTCCCACAAATTTTTCTCTATTAATGAGAATTACCGAAGTTATGTCATATCAGACACACCTTTGAACAAAGTTTTGTTCAAATTTCAAGTAAAGTTGTTTGGGGCCTACTGATCTATCTTGTCACTAAAAGTCAAAACTAAACTTTGATTTGATGAATATGGTTGTTGGATAACTAAAAAACACCTGCCTTCTCCAAAACGACTCTGCAAGTCATTTTTTTTCATGGCCCAAATTCCTAATCCTAGTTTACTTTCTCAATCAAGATCATTGACCCGTGACTTGGGATCCGCATCGAGATACATGCACTGACCGAGGCAATGTGACCGAGGTATATGTTATATTTGTTATGATGTGTGCCTAGTGTATTATATATGTGTAGACTACTAAGTCACTCCTACTTGTGTTAGATGTCGAGACGTGATTGGGAACGAGCCCGAGATGCATACCGACATAGGACCAAGGTAGAGAGTGATGTTGTAAGCTAAATTTAAGTTAATGTGACTTAATTAGTTAAATTTGATGTGGCTATAGTTTAATTTATATAAATGAAGCCTAAGTTAGAAAGATAAAACAATGGTCATTAATGTTCCTCGAGATACGTATGGACATATCACAAGACCAATTAAGTTATGAATGTGTTTTATCAAGGTTGAGTTAATGGAAGGTGAGGTCATTTGGTGAGCCATTAGATTAAGCTAGAGAAGGGTATATACATTAAGATTAAGGGCTATAGTTTAACCTTATCTATTTATATATAGGATGGATGAGATGAACATGCAAATCATTTGCATTTGATCAAGAGAAGGAGAGAAAGGTCTGGAGAGGAAGATTAGTAGAGGTGGAGTAAAACTTCTGGTGAATTTGAAGAAGTTGGATCAAGTTAGAGGTGTTTCACAAATTGGTAAGTTGATATACACCTTTAGTTTTATGAAAAATTGATGATTTGATGATATATATGAAGTGTAAGCCATTCTTACTCGTTGTGGATGATGTATTGGGTCTCACGGTGGAGGAGAACATGGATCTAATGCTATGGAGATGGCCATGTAGAGGAGAAAACTCAGAATTGGAAGTGCATAATTTTTGGGTTTCTGCACATAGCGTGCTAGGCGTGCTAAGTGCTCTGGTTAAGCTAGAAAATTTGTGTGATTTGTAAGTAAAATGATTGAGATATTATTTCCATTTCTTTAGTATTATGCTTTTCATTTACAGTCATTTAGATTGATTTATCTATTGTACTCTGGATTTCATGACTTTGTGGTTCTACCTCACTTTATGAGTTTGATAGCATAACATTGTTTGATGTTTAAATGGTTTAATTGATTTTAAATCATAAGCTAAGTCATTCTTGATTGTTGAGGGATTTAGTCAAAGGAAATATCATTATATTACATAGGTGATTATGGTATTAAAAATCTATTTACCTTTATGCATTAGTTAGACAATTACATTGTTGGATTCCTAAACCGTGTCATTTCTTGAATTATGAAAGTAGTTCTTGTATCTAAGACCATAATATGATAGAGATGGGTGTGACACACGTGGTCACTAGATTTTTGGGGTTGTTGGCATCTCACCACTAGCTTAGGGCTGGCAAAATGTGCCCGGTCCCGTTTGGCCCATTTTGTCCGGTCCCGTTTTAAACGGGACCTGGCAATATTTATTTGACAAACATACGGGTCCGGACAATATTTTATGTCCGTTTAAAAATACGGGACCGGGTCTGGGCAAAAATTTTAAAAAAACGGGTACCCGTTTATGATTAATTTGAAGGGCATATAGGTAATTTCCCTGTTAAAAAAAAGGGTACCCTAAACCTAATTTCACTCTCACTGCCTCACTGGTTCACACTTCACACGCACAGTCACTGCCTCACTTGACTCACTCACACAACGCACACTCAAATCTCACCTCTCACTCTCACGCTCACGCTCTCTCTCAGTCTCAGACTCTCACGCTCTCTCTCTCTCACTACTAGCGGCGGAGACGGCGTCGCGGCTCCTCCTCCACCGCTTCGGCTCCCATTTCTCCCACCGCTCGACGGCGCCAAGCAATTCCTCGGAAACGCCCTCCTCTCCGACTTCCCTCGGCCGCGGCGCCACCGCCACCACTCCTTCGCCTCCTTGTCCTCCACCTCGCCAACGCCCGATGCGCTCCGTATCCCTCCCGACCCCATCGACTCCCTCAACCCCTCCGTTCTCGCGATTCTCGATTGCGCGTCTGGGTTTGCATTTTCGCTTGTTTGGGAGGCTTGCGAGCGATGGACGGTCCGATCAATGGAGGAATGCTGTACTATGAGGTTCAGGAGTCGAAGCTCTGCGCGGTCCATTGCGTCAACACGGTGTTGCAGGGTCCGTTCTTCTCCGAGTTCTATTTTGCGGCTCGGCTTCGATCTCGATCGGACGGAGCGCCGATGATGATCCGAGCTCCGCGATTTCGCGCAGCTTTGGCGGTGCACGCGGACGAGTCGCACAATGTCTCCACGGGTGATTTCGATCCAGTGTCTACGATTTATTTGATGTTCTTGGATTTGGTTATATGCTGCTCCTGATGATGTTTTTGATTGTGTTTAAATTCGCGAAGGTTGTTGTTGTAGATTTTTAACAATAAAAAGCGGACAAAACGGTCCCGTATGTTTGTAAAACATACGGACTGACAAAAAAATTGCCCGTTTCAAAAACGGGACCGGGTCTGGGCACCAAATTTAATAATTTTAAAAATGGGTGTCCAGTCCCGTTTATATCCGTTCCCGGATTTTTGCCAGCCCTACTAGCTTGTGCAACACACGGGGTATGAGACCTGGGGTTGTTGACAAGTATATTCGCATGTGTGATGGGCATTTGTAAGGATGTGAAGGCATTCATGAGATTGTTAACGCCCTAAATAATGGAATAAAGCTGACGTGATGTAACTCACACCTGAGCGGTCTTAGATCATTACTGCTTAGTCGAGTTTCAGTTTCATATTGTTTATCAAAAGTATCTTATAGCATGATTCTTTTTCAGCATAGTTGCTATTGTTATGCTTTCAGATACTTGTTGTATATTTTGAAAATATGGATAAATGTCTCTCAGTGTTAATTTTTACTTTTCTGTACTCACCGTCCTTTTATGACGGTGCGTGCAGATCTATCGAGTAGCATACCGGCAAGGAGAAGATCGACGACTACCTCTAAGCCACTTAATTGTTGCTACTTTAGATTTTGTATTTTTTTGAGATTTTGTTGTACGAATTATATATTTCTTTTGTATGGTGTTGGGGTTGTATGGGTAAAGAGAATTTTCCCTACCAAACACTTATTGATATATTGTTATCGCTATTTTGTTATATATGCATGTGATCATTGTTTCTTAGTTTTCACATATTTAAAATTTATATTAATGGCTTCCGCTAATTTATTAAGACTTCCGCTGAATAATCTTTAAGTTTTTAAAATTTTCATTAACTTTGAAATGTTAAATAATATTATAATGATGCAATGCTTATTTTGAGAGTAACTAATGAGAACGTAAGATTGAAAAGGCTGCTTAATATTGTAACAACCCAAATTTCTAAATATTAAATCTGGTCCTTAATTAAGGGTCACCGATCCATGACGTGGCTCTAGAGCGGATACACGATCCCAACACTCGACACGAAGATCGAGTAATATATTGTTTGTGGTATGATGAATGCTTAATGCATTGTATATGTGTAGACTTATTAACTCACTTCTACGTGTATATATAGATGTTGAGATACAAGCAGGGATGTGCCTCGAGATGCATGTCGACATGGGACAAGGGTAGAGAGTGATATGTTCAGTTTAATTTAAGTTAATGTAGCTTTATATAGTTAAATCAATGTGCCTATAGTTTGATTTACATAAATGTAACATAAGTTAGAAAAATAAAACATTAGGCATTGATGTTCCTCGAGATATGTGCGGTCACCATTACAAGATCAATTGAGTATGAATATGTGTTATCAAGAATGAGTTAGTGGAGAGTTAATGGATGTAAATCAAAATATAAGCCATTAGATTAGCCTCAAAATACGTTTATTCATTAAGATCAATGGCTATGTTTTAATCTTATATATAAATGATATGAACGTGCAAGTCATTCTCATTTCATACTTAGGGGATAAGGAAGGTGTTTATGAATTTCAGTGAGTTAGGAAATGATTGAGCAAGGCAAGGAGGATCATCAACTAGGTAATCTAATGTACACAACTAGTTAACAAAACTTTTTTGGATTCCTCGCGAAATACTAATAAATTTGCTATCAAGAAAATTTGAATTTCGATTTGAATTGACAAAGTTATGGGGTTTTGAAGTTATATGTATTCTTGAAGTATTTTCTTTTAGCAACAGCTATGAGTTTGGGGTTTTTCTAATTAGTTAAATCCAACTTTGATAGTTTGTATAAGTCCTAAAACAACATAATTAACCTCATGAAATTAGGGAAGAGTCTCGAGAGGTTGTTGGTGAGATATGAGGTATTGGGAGGCTGGATTAGCCTAGGAACTTTGCGTGGATTGTACGTAAGCTGATTGAGATATTTCTCTCCATTTCGTTCATTGATGTTGCTTCATGTTTATAATGATGTATTGCTATGCTTGATGTATTATTAGTAACATGAATTTTGTGTCTTGTCTTGTCTTGATATATGGTTATTGATAAGTTAGAACATGTGCTTAGAATTTGTGAGTTGTTTTGGTGTGTACGCGAACATGGGGTATGAGACTTGGGGATGTTGGCATACTGATTAGTTAATGTCATGTACCAACTATATGAGGTTGATGAAATGGTTAAGCGGTGACCAATTAGGGTAATACCGAAGTACTATGTGTGCTGACCTATTAAATGAGGTCGATAAGCCATGTTTCACAACTAATAATGATAGTACCTACGTGCACTACTGAATAAGTGACTACCCAAAGTATATGTGACCAAGATGGTAATATATGGGCTAAAGCGTTAGAGACACAATTTAATGAATTTAGTTCATGCTTAATGGTTCTATTAATGTCACATTGTTTAGCTGTAATGGTTGGTAATGTGTTTGTGTTTCAATATTGTATATGCGAAGAGAATATATGTATTATTAGGTGTGTTTTCTGTTGTATTTAGAAATGTGGATAAATGTCTCAGTGTTACTTTCTATATTACTGTACTCACCGTTCTTTTTATGACGGTGGGTGCAGATCCATCGAGTAGCAAACCAGGCAAAGAGAAGATCGATGACTACCTCTGAGTCATTGGAGTGTTGTTACTTCAGATTATGTAGGTTTTGGATATTTTATTGTATGACTTACTTTTTGTTGTTTACATACTCTATCATTGTATATATTTGGACTGACTGATAGTTTTCTGACCAAATACATGTTATTACATTGTTTATCACCGTTATATTGTTTACATATATGTGATCGTTGTTTATTGGTTCCCACGGTAGGTGTTTTTGTTAAGTCTTCTACTAATAAATTTAAAAATGATAATGACGTAATAAATGACTATGAAATAAGATGAACTGAAAAATGGTTATTTTTAGCACGAATACCAAGGATAATAGGGTGAAAAGGCTGACTAATATGTTGTTAATTTCTACGTGGCTGAAATTAGGGCTTAATGACGGGATTAGGTGGGCGGTGCCCTAGATTAAGGGAGGGGCCATCAAATAAGTTGTTAAGTTCTATGTGGTCTAGATTAGGGCTTAATGATAGGCTTAGGTCGGGCGGTGCCCGAGTATAAGGAAGGGGTCGTCACAGTTTTCTTTTTTAACAAAAAGTGAAACTACAACTCAACAAGACGAGACTCTGCCATAATCGTTCCACAATCGAAAACACAATTCGTTGTCTGCAAAACAACGCAACAACTCAATCTTCATTTCTTTTCCTCTACGAAGAAACCCCAAATATGTTCTTCTTTAAGAACATGATCTTAGATTCGAACATCACATAGGTCTTGAGACTCATTTTGCTTTGATACCATGATAGGTTTAGAGACACCGCAATGGCACACTGGTACTGATTTGACTAAAACTCATTTTTTACGATGTCTGGGTTACCACTAATTTATAGACTCACATAAACTAACTCCTAATTCAACTAGGAAATCCTAAACAAACTCATATACTAACTCAAATTCCTAATCAAACACAAACGCAAACACAAAACTAAATTAGATTATAACCCTAAAAGTTTATTCTATTTCTCTTGTTATTATGCTATTCAAATGACTTGGATTAGGGTTTCTGTAGTCATGAATGCATTAACCTCAGATTAAAGTCTATTGCAAGTTCATTGCTTTACATCCATAATTGTGTGAAGTGTTGGGCACTAATTAGCAAGTGGATAACTCAATAGGTATGCTCCCTTTTGGTCTATCTCGCGTAATGAGAAAATCTAGACTAAATTAATCATGCTACGTGTTTTAATTGTCTAGGGTTAGTGATTCCATTGAGTTTAATGCGATGAATGTGTTAAATGCTAGTTTGCTTCACCTAGGTTTACATGTTTGTCAGAGAGTCTTTACCAAAATTAAGGAATCGAGGGGTTTATACGCTACGTAGAACCTTATAGCTAGCCTAGGAAAGTCGAATCATAATGCCTTTTTTATGTGAAAAGCGACGATCATTGCATGTGATTTTTTGAGCCGAACTTGTGAATCCCTAAGGAAGTAATTTAGGGTAGGAATTATAATTAAATTAAATTCCCATGTTTGGTTCATAAAAAATTGGAATTGGAAGTAAAAGATTCCAAATCCTCATGTTTGGTAAAAACACATAATTAAAATTGGGTAGAATTTGTAAATCCTAACTAACTTATTTTCACACGTATAAAGGAATTACAATGCTTCCCAAATCTACTGGTGATTGGAATTCCAATAATGCCAACTCGTACTACTTTTCGGTTTTCGTAATTTTTTTTGGATTTTTTTTTTATTTTCGTCTTTTTTTATTAATAGGCTTCCTCTCTTCCTCTTCTTCATATACTCTCCTCTTCACTGCAACACTTCTTCATTTTTCTCCATCAAAATCAAGGTATTGTTGGAGTTGTAATCTAAATTAGATTAGTGTTTGAGTTTGATTAGGACTTTGAGTTAGAGTATGAGTCTAGTTAGGATCTCCTAGTTGGATTAGGAGTATGTTTATGTAACTCTATAAATTAGAGTTAAGCCCCCGCATTGTAATTAACGAGTTTATTAGAGATTAATAAAGTGTGTCATTGCGGTGTCTCTAAACCTAACATGATATCAGAGCAAAACTGAGATCCTGAGATCTGTGAGAGTGAGACCGAGATTTTAGATTTACGGTGTGAGACTTTGTTAAAGATCGAACAAAGAATTTAGGCTTCGCATCTATTGAGAGATCGAAGCGTGCCCGTTTCTTGTTTTGGAGAAGAAACGGAGATTTGAACAATTTGTTCAATGTGTGTGCGACAGAGAGTTAAAATCAAAATTGAGATTTTTTATTTCTTATTTGGTGTGAATTATGGCGACATCGGGGAACGGCCAAGTTCAACCTACTATTCCAATATTCGATGGGAAGAAGTTTGATAGATGGAGCACTCAGATGAGAGTCTTGTTCAGTTTTCAAGACTTACTCGCAGTAGTTGAAGAAGGGTTCGAAGAACCAGGGGCCACCGCTACCTCGACACAAAAAGAGCTTCGCAAGAAAGATCATAAGGCACTTTATTTTATTTTCCAAACACTTGATGATGTGGCATTTGAGAAAGTGCAACTGACAAAGACATCAAAGGAAGCTTGGGACACTTTAGAGACGTCCTACAAGGGTGTATAGAAAGCCAAGAAAGTTCGATTGCAAACTTTGAGGTGACAATTCGAGTTGATCGAGAAGGATGACTCCGAAGATATAAAAAAGTACACCAATTGTGTTCAGACAATCGTCAATCAGTTAAAGATGAATGGCAAAGATGTCGCCGATCTCGATGTGAACGAGAAGATTTTGCGCACCTTGACCACGAAGTTCGACCACGTAGTAGCTGCTATTATGGAGTCCAAGACAGATTATGAGACCAAGTCAGTTGAAGAAATCATTGGTTCATTACGAGCACATGAGCAACGAATCAATGAAAAAAGTGAAAAAGTCAAGCCTACTTAGCAGGCATTGAAGACTACAGTTGTCCCGAAGCTAAAGAAGAATTATGGGTTCAAAGGCCGTAATAAAGTCAACAACGATGGCAGAGGTCAGAATAATAATCAGCAGTGGTAGGATAGAAATAAAGGTCGTGGACGAGACGAAGGTCGCAATCAATAGAGAAATCAGATTCGGTGTTACAACTGTCACAAATTTGGGCATATAGCTAGACAATGTAAGATAAAGCAATCATCAGAGTCAGAGTCAGAGTCTGAGGAGCAGACAGAGCAAGATGAGGAGTGTCATCAGACACTATTGATGGTTTCATCAGCCTAGGAGAATGCTCAGAGTAACATGTGGTATCTCGACAGTGCATGCTCTAACCACATGTGTGGCAATAAAGAATTTTTTGATGAGTTGGATGAGTCGATGTTGACAGAGGTCAAGTTTACTGATGATAGGAAACTTTCAGTTAAGGGAAAAGGAAGAATTCTGATCCAGTTGGAGAATGGTGATCATCAGTATATTTCAGATGTGTTATATATACCGACATTGACATGCAATTTGCTAAGTTTGGGGCAATTGCTAGAGAAGGGGTACAAAGTGAATTTCAAAGATAGCCATCTCACTGTATTTGACTCTAAAGGTATGATCATTCTTAAGTCTCCTTTGAAAAATAGGTTATTTCAGATTTAGATTAAGACTGGATCTTATCCGTGTTTTAAATCCATTGTTTCTGATGAGTCATGGTTATAGCATCTAAGATATGGTCATCTTAACTTCAAAACTTTGAAGTTGTTGACTCATAAGAATTTAGTGAACGGATTGCCTGTGATTCAACATCCATAACAATTTTGTGAGGGGTGTATTTTGGGGGAACAACATAGACAAATTTTTGCTTCCAACACTCCAAGGCGTGCCAAATCTCTACTACGCTTGGTTCACTCGATGTTTATGGTCCAATGCAGATCGCTTCACTAGGAGGAAGCAAATATTTTATGACTTTTATTGATGACTCGTAGCATGATGATTTAGGTGTATACTTTAAAGAATAAATCGATGCCTTTAGTTACTTTCGAAGTTCAAGGAAACTCGTGGAGAAACAGAGTGGACGCTACATCAAGACTTTGATAACGAGATGGTGGTGGTGAGTACACGTCCTCGGCATTTTCAAAGTTTTGTGATCGTCATGGGATTAAACATGAGATCATGCCACCACAGACAACACAACATAATGGTGTTGCAGGGAGGAAGAATAGTATAATTATAGACATGGCTCATAGTATGTTGAAGGCCAAAGGTCTACCCGATTCTTTTTGGGGTTTGAAGCAGTTGCATGTTCAATTTATTTACTTGAACATGTCTCCCACAAAAGGTGTATCCCATATAACCCCAGAAGAGTCTTGGAGTGGTTATAAGCCATGTGTCAAACACTTGAAGGTGTTTGGATCCACTGCATATGTACATGTTCTTGATGTTAACAAGAATAAGTTAGATGACAAAGGCGTAAATGTCATATTTATTGGCTATGTTTCAAGAAGGATTGGAACGTACAAATTGTACAATCTAATTACCAATGCAGTCATTGTTAGCAGAGATGTCAAATTTGATGAGAAGAGTGCGTGGATTTGGGACATAAAAGGAAAGAGTATTGCTCAACCATCTATGATTAGATGTAAAGATGAAGCTTCCATTTCAGTTGGTATTGGCGCTAGACCCCAGCGTACCAGTTGCAGACCACAAAGAAGTGTGAGACAACTAGCTCGACTTCATGATTGTAAGATCACCCATGATAATGTCGTTGATGACGAAGGCAATCGAGTGCATTGTGCACTGTTCAACATTAAGGAAGCTATGCGAGATATCTGCCGGGTGAACGATAAAAGATGTCGTTGAAGGAGGTCGAGATCTGCATTCGAGAGATGATCAAGTGGAAGATCATGACAATCTGAATTATGGGGGATGGTGTTTTATTTTTTAATTCAAATATGTAATTTAGATTATGGAGGGATGTTGGAGTTGTAGTCTAAATTAGATTAGTGTTTGAGTTTGATTAGGACTTTGAGTTAGAGTATGAGTCTAGTTAGGATCTCCTAGTTGGATTAGAAGTATGTTTATGTAACTCTATAAATTAGAGTTAAGCCCCCGCATTGTAATTAACGAGTTTATTAGAGATTAATAAAGTGTGCCATTGCGGTGTCTTTAAACCTAACAGGTACGTACCATTTTCAATGATATTTTCTTTAAAAATATTTGTACATCTAGATTAGATCTCCTCTACCAACACAAAAGCTCCCATGAGGAGGCGCATCACCATCTGCCCAGAGTCAATGCACACAGACCCTTTGCATAGAGGAGATGCGCAGAGGGCATGAGGATCAGCTAGCGCATATCTCTTATTTTTTCTTGCAACTTTTTTTAATAATCTTCACTGCCATTTGCTTCCCACCAAGAAGACAACCTTTGTAGACGCGACTACAACCTCCTTTCCCAATTAGATTTTCTGTTGAAAAATTATAACATTTAGATGAGAAATGAATTTAGCAACAACAAAGAATGGAAATGACTAAAAAAAGAACTTGCAATCCCATAATAAAGTTAAGTTATAACCTTGAGGAGAACTAAGAGGTAGCATTTTTGAGCTCTTTGCAACTAAACCATCGACACCTCGATGAGTTTGCTATAAACAGATTTGTCAATTCCTTGGGGAGCATTCCCATGAAGAACAATGTTTTTGATGAAGAGCCAGAACTACAGTGGTGAGTGGTAACTCCATTGCACATTACTTAGCCACTGAAACCCAACTCCTGCTTAGATTTCTTTTCAAATTTCATATTTTTTCATCTAAGAAACCTATTCATTTTCCAATCAAGAATTGACTAGTATCAATAATAGTCACTTAAATCACTCACCCAATTCCATTTGGTCTGCTAATTTCCATAACAACAACATTAGCATAGCCGAGGTTTGCTTCCCTCACCAATGCCTTTCGAGCTGAGCATACATGGGAAACCTTTTTTCTGTTAGATTTATCGTAAACCCAAGTAAAGGAAATAATGCTAGAAAAATTAATACATGAATATGACATCTTTGAATCTACCTAACTTTTTTTATTTCCAGAAAGAGGTGGAGAGTGTTGATAGAAGATCGAAAGTCAATGAAGAATTGAGAAAGGTTGAAGGCTTGAGAAGTGAAAAACGGATACAATTTATTCGTCTTCTTAAAAGTAACTATGCTGACCTAGATAGCTTTTTCTCATTAGAAGGCGATGATAAATATGATTTTCTGATGCACTTGTTACATAAGCACCAACTACAATTCAATTTCCAATAGTTCTCGATTTGATATTTACAAATCTTACCGTACTTTATTTTCTTTGGTATAGACATTTATGTGGTAAAGAGTAATATTGTAGACTAGTTTAAAATTTCAATGCATTTATGACTTTGGGTATTGACATTCTTGTAACACTTATTATTATTATTATTATTTACTTCAAATGCACTTATTATTTGTCATTGAAGAATAACTTAGAAATTAATGAATCTTTTTTTGAAGCCAATGAATTATATTCTTGTAATTATATTTTTTTTTATTTTTTTAAAAGAAATTAAAGTATAAAACATTTAAATTTTCTAAGTAAAAATTTATATCCTCAATTAATTCACCTCGTAGATATATCCAAGAATTATTAATTTTTACTTCTAATAAGATAAATTATTAGAGATATTAGTTATTAACGAAAAAATAAAATTTCAGAATTTCGATGGTAATTTTCCTTTCTGCAACCAAATGGATGAATTTGAATTCCTAGCAATTTAAGTTGCATGGAATTTAATTCTCATATATTTGAATTCCCATTCAATAAATTCCTAGGAATTAAATTCCCATAACTTTAGATTCCTACCTTAAATTCCTACCAACCAAGCACGCCCTAAGCCTAAGTTAGTTTTCCTAGATTGATTGCATTACATTTTTTAAATTGACGTGCTTTGTTGCTTGTTTGTGTTCATTTGCTTGCATTAATTTTATTTTAACTCCTCAATCTTGAAACTGATTTTTCCTTATTTTTTCGCCTAAAGTAATCTAATTCCTTGAGAATCAACCCCTTTACTTGCTACTACTACAAATTAATATAGAAACCGATTACCTAATAAAGGGTTATATTTTTATTTGACACTCTCGGCAAGCATCAAATTTTGGTGTCATTACCAGGGAATGGGATGTTTTTTTAGATTTGATAAAAATGGGGTTTCTTAAAAATAAAAACTCATTTGCACTAAGAATTAAATGCGAAGAAAACAAAACTCATTTGCTTAGAAAACAAAAATTAATAAACGTAAAAACTCTAGAACACAATGTGAATTGAAATTCAATAGATCAGATTCGTTTGTCAGTTTTTAAAGATTGATTTGGTACTAGTTTCCATAGATAGGCTTATAATAACTCTCGCCACCTCGTTCTTCTCATGTCAATGGAAGGAACGTGCGACATAACCACATACTAACTAGATTCATAAAATCCCAAGTGCTCAACAAATTTTCAACGGACGACCAACATTAAACTCTATGAGAACACTTACCATGAGTAATAACTAATTTCAAATTCTTTCACCTGTCACGTGAACTGCTACCTTTCTCATATCTCAACGATACAAAGGCACATCAATTACCAACAAACAAGGGCCCACTTTCCACCTAAAGTGATCCTCTTTACTGAGCGGCGAGAAGATAACTGGCAATAGCTTTTAATCTAAATTAGAGTGCACGTGCACTTACACCACGTTAAAGGAAAAACTTTAGGTTAAAATTCATAACAAAAAACCTCATAACAAATAATGTAATCAAGTATACGAAAACTAGAATTAAACAATATTGGAATTGAAAGCACAAAACCTTTCAAATCCTTTAAATCCCAAGTACTCAATCACATTGGTCTAGAACAAGGAACTTAGCCACTCATTGACATAGAAAACAATGGAAAAATAAGTAAAACACTTACAAACAAAACCTAAAAGAAGTTTTATCCCCTTATTGGAGTGTTTAGATCTATAAGTTCATCAGAAAAAGAGAGATATAAAGTTGTTATAAGGCTTCCTATTTATAGTAGAAGTGAGAAGGCGCTACGATACTATGTTTTCCCTTCGATTTTGTTTTGATATGTGTCCAGTGCCGCGTCAGCGCCGTATGTATAATCCAAGACGTTGTGAAGGTGCTAGGTTTTTCTTTGGAATTTGTGCTTAATTTGTCTCCTGGGTTTTTCACAAGACTTCATATGCAGCGTCTCCAGTGATTTTCTTCTACTCCAGTCAAGTCTTTTTCGGCGGTTCCTTGGCTATTTCAGTACACTTGAAGGTGCTTGGAAGGTGCTTAACCTCTATCTGGCTTGTTTGACTAGATTTTGTGGGAAATCACTTTTTTTTCCAATAGCTTACCCTGAAAATACAAAAATAAATGTTTTAGAGTATAAATGGAGATAAAATTCTTAGAACTCACAGTGATATCACACTAAAATATACAACAATTTGCGACTTATCATTGGCATTTAGGAAGCATTTGAATTAGACACTTCACTAAATTCTAGAAAAATATCTTTGCTGCCACTAAAAAAGATTTCTAAAAGCAATTAGAAGGAAACATTGACAATTTTAATACAATTTCATAAAACAACAATTTGTTATATTGATTAGTTTAACTCGCCTTTTTGTCTAAGGATTACTTTTTTCATAAGAGAATGTGTGAAATCCCACAACTTAGTAACTCTCTACTACAAATTTACTTCAACATTAAATCTACTTGATTATCAGTTTATAGCGTACTATTACGAATGTCTGTAAGTTACAAATTTTGTTTTTATATTGCTATAATTGAGACTTTGTTGTTGTTTTTGATTCTATAATTGAATAATTCTATTAATACATACTAGCAATTTCTACTTTTGCTCCTTATAATTGATGGATAATCTCTTTCCCATTCTATACATTTATTAGCATTATTGATGGTGCATCATATTGCCCTTCCTCCATTCCCGGATTGTGAGCTTCTACATTTATAAACTATCTAGTTGTGGATTTTTCTTAATTAGTGGTTTGTCTGAGTTTAACAATTGTTATAATATAACTATTATCCTAAAAGCTTGAAACCGAAATTTTGAAATGCTGCAACTGTTTATTTGAAGTCCTTATGTTGGATTTTTTTGTTGTTTTTTATGAAGAATTTGAAAGAGGAGCACTAAATACTAAAAGAGAATAGGATGTGACACCATTTAATCTCGATAGAAGGACAAGCTAATTTCATTTAAGCATTGCAATGTTTGGCAATCAAGGCAACACAACTTTCTGCTAGCTTTCAAGAGTTAATTTCATTATGATCTTACACTATTTAATTCCATGTATTCTGTATGTGTTGAGGGAGTTTTGCTTTCATTTTATGATAACTACCATTATAATACAAGATTAAAATAATTTGAATGGAGGTAAAGTTTTATGTAAACTATCAATTGATTTAACTTATCTTAGTTAATCATTATAGCAAGTGTAATATTGTTCATTGTAGTCTACTAGAAGGAGTAAAATAATTTCTGTAAGTAAATAAAAGTAGTTTGTTGTTGTTAAACAAAAAACTGGTAATGTGGTCTTGGTGTGACATAAGTAACAGACCTTTAAAAGTAATAAAATAGAGAATAAGAAATAATCTCAAGAAGGAACTATTTTTTGTGCATGTTTCATAGGTTTTTTTTTTGGCTCAAGTCTATATCTAAATTAAGTTATTGAATGTTCAAGCTTGTTAGTGGTCTATTTGGATGGTTTGGTTTTGACGGGAGGGAATTGTTTTTCAAGATAATTTCAAGATTGAGAGTAAGTACTGTAGTTCTTAATATCTCTGTTGTTCGTGAGTAATAGATTTCTTTGGATGGTAGTTGACTTTTCATTATGTTAAAATGTTTAAACTTGTTGTATTAGAAAAGCGTATACGGGTATGGCAGAGCCAAATCTTATATGTTTGTGTTGTACATGGATGGTTATTCATACTTCTTTGACAATCTTTTTTCTTCCATGCTCATGTGTTGGACTTTTCTTGTTAGAATTTAATGTTCATGTGTGTTGATTTAACTTCTAATCATCTCTATGGATGAATTCAACACATCGGTCTTTCTTTATTAGTTCAAAATAGGTGCCCAAATAGGCTTTTGACTGTTTTATTCAAAGCATTGAAGTGTTTGATTTTTAGTTTTGTTAATGATTATAAGGCATATGCCAAGAGCATTTTTTCTAATTGAATGTTTACTTCTGCTGAATTCTCTGTTCTTGATTTTGGAATTCAGATTCAATCACTATATATATGTTTCTATTAATCTGAATTTGAAGATTGGTTGCCTTGTTTGTGTTTTCTTTTATAGGTTGAAAAGTTTATTTTTTTTGTAGCGTATTCTATTGTTAAGACCTCAATTAATTTGGGGTTGAGGGTATGTTGTTGATGTTGTTGTTGTCGTCGTCGTCTTCTATCATTAAGACAACAATGTAGTAGTTACTCGGTCAACGAACATGATTTATTTGCACTTGTCATGCGATAACCATGACAATTTGTCTAATAATTACAATCGTTGAATTGTCTATTTTGGACGATCTTGATGATGAGTTAATTGTTAATTGACACTCATATTTTAAGGTTTTTGTGTTCAGTTTATTTTGGCTTTCTTTTTAACAAGTCAATAATTAGACATATTTTATAGTGTAAATTAGGTTGATTTTAGATATAAATAAGGATATTACACTAGGTATTCTCTTGTTTTTGTGATTTTAGGATTTAATTAGGAAAATGAAAAAGAGAAAAAAAAGCAAAACGGTCAATCGTGAGAAGATGTCCAAGCAATTAGCCAAATGATACAAAATTACACAAGGAATCACCACCTAAATCGGTAGCGAGAGAAATGTCAAGCAAATTATCATTGAATTGGAAAATAAATTAAAAATTGCAAGCTTAATCGATGAAGCATAGAGACCAAATCTCGGTGATTAATTCAATGATTTGTGTACAACTCAGGAATCACTAACAAATCGCTGAAGGTGGTTACGAGTTTTATAGATTAATATGAAAGATTTGAGTTTATCTATGATATGTATACTTAGGGAAACTATAAATAGGACCCTAGAGCTTCGAAATCAGTCTCTCCAGGGCTAATTACACATTCTTCGAAAGCATTCTTTTAGCCTTAAGTTGGTATTTTATTTAGTCTATGTTTGAAGCTACATTGAAGCTTTGATTTATTTAAGAGTTACTTACTTATTTAATTATGTCTTTCATTTTTATTATTGTGTTATTTATTTCCAGCATGAGTGAGTAGTTTGCTAATCTAAACAAACCTTAGACATGTATATACTTTGGATTGCTATATAGTTATAATTAAGGAATCAAGAACTTAAGGCTTTAGATATTTTCATACATGTTAATAAAAGATTTAATAAGTTGTTTTTGTCTATTACAACTAATGAATATTGATATTGCATGCATAGTTGCAAATATATATTGTGGTATTTTGATTTTGAATTTATGTCTATGACTATTGACAACAATTATGGAAGTAGTAACTATGATTATTCTATAGGGCTATATTCTTGAGTGGATGTTCTAGGTGATTGTGTTCTAAGCTATTTATTAATTAGCATATTCTAATTTATATTTGATTTAGATTAGGCATGATTTTCATTGAGTGTTATGCTATCATATTTCTATTTTATTGCGTTTTATCCAATTGGTAGATTTACAATGATAAGAATATGGCTTTTCCATTGAATATAAGAAAATCGATGGCTTGCTAAAGGCTATCAACCTATTATGAATTAGGATTTAATGATTCCGAGATTCCATGTGATATTTTTATAACTATGTTATGTAGTTATGTAATGTTCTAGTGTTTGAATGCAATCCAAGTATATTAAATTGTTTAATAGGGGTTTGTTTAGATATTTACATTATATTGAATTTGAATATTGTTTAATTTAGTTTGCATTTAATTGTTTAAATTAGTTTAGTTAATTTGGTTAATTAAGTTAGTAGTTATAGTTTTGAGTTATTTTGTATTTTAATTCCCGTTTAATTACATTAACTAAATTAAGAAAAGAAGAAAAGAATACTTTCCTTAGAAGTTTGAAAAATCTCCGTAGAGATGAATCTCATTTACCGCTACTAAAAATAATAGAAAAATACGAAAAATTATTGTGCACTCTCTACACGTGTTAATTTTTGGTGTCGTTTCTGAGGATTAAATAATTTCTTTTGATTTTAGATGTTGTATGGTCTACATACTTCATCGTGTTTATTCTGTAGGATCTTTACATCTGTTTGTCCCTGAAATATATATAAATTTTTATCAAAGTTTAAGACAACCACAACTTAAGGAAAGTTTAGCGAATAGGATGGAGGATAACAACAATAATATTATTAACAATGTCATTAATAATAATAATAATAATGATAATAGCGTTATCAATAATAATAACAACAATAATAAGAGCTCACTTTTAGACATGCAAATCAAAATGTTACCACATATGAGCTTATATGCATTGCATACCCCTACGAATTTCCTAAATTTGAACTTAGATTGAGATTTATTAGTGTCTTACCTAACTTTTATGGTACAGACAATGAAGTCCCACATAAATTCATAAGGGAGTATCAACATAAAGTTAATAGGATGAAACCGAAAGAAGGTACCCTAGAACAAGTTAAACTTAAAGCTTTTCCTTTTGCATTGAAATATCAAGTACAAGATTGATTGTTCTATCTCCCACAAGATTCAATAACTACATAGATCAAATGTTAGAAGCTTTCCTAGATGAAGATATGCCTGCAAGAAAAATTAGTTCCTATAGAAAGCAATTCACAGTTGCAAAGATGAAAGTTGATGAAAAGTTTAATGAATTTTGGGAAATATTTCAAAGATTAATTTCTTCTTGTCCACAACATGGATATGCTCAAAGAGCTTTATTAGAATATTTTTATAAATCACTGAATCACTTTGAATAAAGGTTATTTGGCACGGTATTTGGTGGATCTTTATTTGAAACAACACCTACTTTATCAAAAGAAGCAATTAATAAAATGACAAAACAATTTAAGCAATATGGTGAAAAGGTTGAATCCTTAAGAAAGAAACTTTATGAAGTTGATTATAGAAGACATAATGCGTACGATGATAAAATTGATGAATTATCTAAGATGGTTAAGCTGTTCATTAATGATAGATCTAATCAAGTTAAAACTTATGGATTATGTAATGAGGTTACACATCCTACGGATGTGTGTCCTACTCTACATGAAGAAAACACTAAAGAGTTTAATGCAATGATGAACTAGTTTTCTCAAGTCCCCCCAAGAAATCAATATAATAATAAGATTTACTATCGTGGAAGACCAAACCCAAGTCTTAGTTATGGTCCTCAAAATCAAAATTATAATACTTATAGACCAAAAGCTCAGATGCAATCTACACCTAATCAGCAACCGCAACAAAATTTTCAACCTACAAATCTTAATTAAGAGCAAATCCTACATAATTTTATGAACCAAAGTCATATAAACTTTACACAGATTTCTCATAAATAGATTAAGATTGATACTACTACTAATGAACTAAAAAATCAGTTAAGTCAAATCAATTTATAGATAAATAGGTTAAGTAATCAACATAGTAATCAAGTTAAAACACCTAATCAAGCTATTGTTGCTCCTACTAATCAAGCACAAGTTAATGCTTTATTTAGTGATGAGAAATACATAACTGGAAAGATACTTAAACAAGTTAATAAAAAGAAATCACATGAAACTATTGAATAAAAAGAAGAAAAATTGATGGCTAATGTCATTCCTACTAGTAAATGAATGGCTGAACAATTGAAATACACATATTTTCCTGAAAAGCTAAACCTATGATATTTACCCAAAGTTGAAGCATATGAAAAATCCTTACAAAAGTCTGAATAAGATTTTTGATAATTTGAATGAAGATATGTATTCATATTCTACCGTTCCACAACGATTAGTTGATGCTAGGGAGGAAGAAAACAATGAAGACTTTCTTGAAGAGCTTTGGAAAATAGAAATCAATAAACCATTGATGGAATCAATTATGCAACTTTCTAATTATGATGAAGTTTTGAAAGAATTCTCTGAATCAATGGATAAATTTTTGGAAGAATCTAATGAAAACTTAGGAGAAAAGGTGTATGCTTTAATTAAAAAGAAAATACATGAGAAATTTTCTAATCGAGGAATATTTGGAATTCCTATCACATTAAGAACTTCTCTTATAGGTTTTACTATGTGTGATCTTGGAGTATCAATTAATGTTATGTAATTTAAACTATATGTGTCACTAAAAATAGGTTCATTGACCAATATACATATTAATCTTACCTTAGTTGATAATACAATTAATAAACCATATGGTGTATTAGATGATGTCTTAGTAAAAGTAAATGACTTAGTATTTTCAGCTGACTTCTACGCCATGAAAATGGGAGACTCAGTATCATCTAAATCTCCACCTATACTTTTAGGAAGATTATTTCTTAAAATAGCTAAAACAAAGTTAAATTTCTTTGAAGGAACAATGTCTATGGAATTTGAAAACAATATTGTCACTTTTCATTTTAATGATGAAGATGTCTATGATAATTCTGATAAATTTAATGATGAACAAATTAATGATAATGAATCTTTAGAATTAAATCGTCAAGAAGCTAAAGTATATGTTATTAAAGTAGTAACAATGGAAGACGAAAATGCTATGAGAAAGAATAAGTAAGTTGAAAATACTTCAAATTAAAAGACAATAACCCAATAATGGACGTTTAAACATTTGAACAATGTTAAGAACAATATTAAAATGGAGGAATTTAAAGTTATGAAGAATAAGCAGAAGAAAAAGAAGAATTTAGAAATTGTCAAGCTCGATGATCCATGAGATATATACATAAATACAAAGTTAAATAAGCTTGGTATTTTTAAGCTAGTTGTGATACAGAATCTAGAGCAAACTACATGCCAATTCACTTATTTCTTTATACTTAACTGGAGTGGGTTATACTTGCTTCTTAAAAAGTTATTTTACCAAATCTTTATTCAGTGAAACCAATAGGAGTGGTTACCAATGTACCAGTTCAAATTGACAAGTACATTATTCCCATAGACTATTTGGTTATGCCACACTTCATCAATGAATATCCTCCATTAATCTTAGGATGACCTTCCTTAGCCACGTCGCAAGCTGTCATGGATACTTTGAATAAGACAATCACTTTTAAGGTGCATGTCCGAGCAATCACTTTTTGGAATGGCATTATAGTGCACAATCCTACACTTAAGTTTATAAATCTAGTTTAAAACTACATGGTTCGATCAGCGCCAATGACAAAACAAAAGCACTTGTATGGGAGGCAAATTTCATACTATATCTTTACTTTCAGTTTTAGTATTAAGATTAGTTAGTTGTTTTTATATCCTCTCAACTTTTGACTCTTATAATGGGGATATTTTAGGAATTTAATTCCAAAATAATTTCATGTAAGGGGGTTGATGGAGTCAATTTCTTTTCGTACTACATTATATTTATGCATTAGTTTATGTTAGTCGATTATTTATAGTAATGAAATTATTATTTAGTACAAATTGTAGTTAAATTCTGATAATTTTGAATAATTTTACTTTTTATTGAACATATATGTGATAAATATATGGGAAGATCAATTAAATTGGAAAAATAGTTAAAATAGGCTGGCGATTTCCTAGCGATTCCAGTTTGTACTGGAATTCGTTGAGAAAATCTGCAGTAGTGTGCAAGATTTTCAATGTAATTTTAGGTTAGCGATTTGTCACCGATTTGAACTATAACTAGGATTCGCTGAACTAATCATTGAACCATCGAGGCTCATTTATAGCGATTTCCCTGCAAATTCACTTAAACCCTAATTCGCTGAGAATAAATATGTGTTTTTGAAAATTGAAACCTTAAATCACCACATTTATCAATTTCATACTCACAAACCATTGCAAACTTTTTCGATCAAGAGACATATTTTGGACTAGATTCAACCTTTTAAACCTAGATCTTAGTGTATTTAAGTGATTCCTACCTCAATATTCACACATTCAACCCAAAATTTGGTGAGTTTTGAGAGTGTAGAGCCAACTAGGGCTTGAGAAACTCTCGATTTATAAATGACTTTTCTAATGAATTCTCCTTATTAGATAGATAAGTAGAATTTTACCAAACACTTTTCCAACAATTTGGTTTTAAATGATTTTACAGGTTCATTCTTTTACGTGTACTTATTTTAATGGCCATAAGTGGAAAGGGAAGAGGTTCGAGGGAGGAGAAAGGAAATGGGAGGTTAGTGGATAAAACAAAGAATAAATCCAAAGTGTCCCAAATCCAACCGACGTTAATTTCTTTCAACACATCTAGAATTAGAACATGAAGAGAACTTACTCCACCTTCATCATTTAGCTATAATACTGAAGATGATTATGGATAATTTAGGGAGGAAGTGGAAGAAGTAGAATTAGAGATACAAAAGGGGTGGGAAATTATGTACTTAAGAAGAAAAACTTTATTAAAGAGAAGGCCTTTACCAAATTTAAGAATGATTTAGTGAAAGATAAGAAGTTGATCCCGGAGAGGGGATTCATTGTGAAGAATGATTTGAAATACAAGACTAGGGTCCTAGATATCATTAAGACTAGGAATTGGGATTGTTGACTAGGGACTATAACCACTTAAACCTAGATGATGTTCTTAGTGAGAAAGGTTGTGATATCTTGGTGAGAGAGTTTTATGCAAACGCCTATGGAAACGACACTAAAATAGAGTCACGAGTTTGAGGAAGAACAATGGATTATTCCGTTGCAAGAATGAATCGATATTTTGGTTTATTAAAATTTCATTAAAAATAAAATGATGAGTACCCAAAGCCCGATTATGCAACTAAGTACCACTACGTCACTGAGACAATTAGGGGAGGTTTAGAGGCAATCCATGGTGATGAATTCATTTTTGATATAGAGGGATGCCCGAAGCAGATTACCTCCAAATATTTTAGGAAAATCACTAAAACTTTTTGTTATTTTATCAACGCCAGCTTACAGCCAGCCTGCAATATTATGAAATAGCGAACTACAAAACCGCCTTACTTTACTACATCATTATTTTATCTACCTTTTCCTTTGATGATCATGGCTTTTTCTAGAGCAGATCGAGTAAACATGGCATGGCTTGATATGGTTGTACTACCGGAGAAGACCATCACATATGAAGTTATAGAGAGATATGAAAAAATTAACCATTATGAAGACACTAAAGATGAGAGAGAGAAGGCTGAGATAGCCAGTAAAGAGATAGACCATAGAAGAAATATAAGAGATGACACGAGGAAAATTTTGGAAGCAATGTCGGAAGCTAGACATGATCCGAATGTGGAGCAACCTGATATGGATTATAATGGACTTTATATAGAAGAGTCAGAGTTGGCTTTTATGGATACAATTCTATGCAATCAAATGCAAACTCTAAGGAATCAAGAACTGGTGTTCGAGAACTAGAGAGCCTTAGCAAGGAGCATTCACAGGATGGAGAGAATAATGTTTAGAAGACATAGAAGATACATAGGTGCATATGTTCCTGTACCATCTTCACAGATGAGGCTACCTAGTCCTAATGTTCCAACACTGCCATATCAGGACTACCGCCTTCGCTACAAGTTACCAATCCCAGAGGATTGTTCTAGTGGAGGATGATGATGATGCGACCTCCAGACGACAACAATGATTTCCTTATTCTATTTATCTTCTTTATCTCTGAATGATATTGTGTGAGGTCTTCTATGTAACTTTGGTACTGGTGATATACTTTGTGATTTGTAGTGATACTTTGTGTTTGAGATGGTGTTTTACTATGTGCTTTGTGATTGGTGATTTGATACATTTATTATACAATGGTGTTGTTTATTTTAATTTTTATGCAATCTGTTAGATACAAATTCTATATTGAGTTTATTCTTATATTGATTGTCCAATTTATACTTATATCAATTCCTTTATACTTTACGGTATATTTATTTTGTTGAAAATTCGACTTCATTTTAAAACCTTGAGGACAAAATTTGAAATTAGTTTGGGTGTATTTTAGGTGAAGTATGACAATGATAGCAAAGAAAGCAATAAAATAAAAGAAAGGAAGAAGATAAGTCAATAATTGATGCAAAGCTCAAAATTTAACTTTTGATCTGATATTTAATTAACTTCATGAAAATTTTTAATTTTCTTCCAATTTCAAGTAAGTATGAATTTTATTTTTATCTTATTTTTAGTTAGGAAAAGAATGTTAATAACAATGAATATATAATAGATTTTGAATGGAAGTGATATTTTTATTACGCAAGTGAATTTTATGATAGAATGAATCAATTTGTATACCTTTTTTGAATAACTTTACTAGTTGATGTATACACCAAATTTAATGCTTTGTGTTAGTCATGAGATTGGTAGAAGATAAAAAATATAAGATGAATAAGACATATTTCTAAGAATCTTGTGATAAAAATGCTATTGTTTAAGTATTTTTATGGTACGTAGATAGAAAGTTGTTATGCCACAATTGAAAGAAGAAATGGATTCGAAACAGATGAAATTCTATAAGTTAGAAAGAATACTTTCTTCAACTTTAGTGGATAGTGAGAAGTGCTAACAAAAGGTTACAAATATATAGAGAGTCCTATAGATTCCATAGGAAATGGAGCAGAAAATCTATAGTGAGAAAAATGTGAGAATGTCTATAAGAAAAGGAGCAGAGACTCGAAAGTCAAATAAAAAAAATTATATATATAATAAAGAAGAAATAACAATTATGATGGAGTAAAAAATAATAAGAGATGAAAAAATAGATGTTTTTAAGCTCTTCAAAGAAAAGATTTAGCTCGAGTGCTTGAAATTAGAGTTGAATGAAGTATTTCTTAATCTAACATGTTTTAAACGATATATTTATTGGTATTTTGGCAAAATTCCTATTGATTTTGATTGTGGTGCTATTATAAAGCATTTTCTAAAATTAAGATTAATCTAGTGGTTTTTGTGTTTTGAGATTCTATAATAGTCATCGCAAGCTTGATGCTTGTAAGTGGAGATTAAAAACACCTATATTGTGTACCAACCTTGTTATTGAACTTTATGTTCTAAAGGGTGTTGCATTGGGTGGTTAAGTTATTATCAAGGAATGTTTCGTTTTGTCTAAATCATTATATTCTATCATAACTTTCATTTACTTATGAGTAATATCTCTCCATTTGAAAATCACTTCTATTTAAAAATTTATATTATTTAAAGTTAAGATGACTTAGATTGAAATCAATTTATAAAGAATAAAAAGAGCAAACGATTAAGAGTATTTCTTTGCTCGGAACAACAAAGTGCAATGTTTAAGGGTATTAAAAAGTCAATAATTAGACATATTCTATAGTATAATTTAGTTTGATTTTAGATATAAATGATGATATTACACTTGGTATTCTCTTATTTTTTGTAATTTCAGGTTTTAATTAGGAATAAGAAGAAATGGAAGAAAAAGAAGAAAGAAAAAAAACAATCAATCGTATTAGAGGTCCAAATGATTAGCCAAGATACAAATTACATAGGGAATCGCTACATAAATCTTCAGCAGAGAAGTGTCATCGAATCATAAGCTAATTGAAAAATATACTAGAAATTGTCAGCTAAATCGATAGAGCACATTGAGCAATTCCTAGTGATTAACTCAGCGATTTGTGTACAACTTAAGAATCACAGACAAATTGTTGAGGTCGGTTAAGGGTTTTGTAGATTAATATGAAAGATTTGAGTTTATCTATGATATGTATACTTAGGGAATCTATAAATAGGACCCTGAGGCTTCAAAATCAGTCTCTCCAGAGGCAATTTCACATTCTTTGGAAGCATTCTTTTAGCCATAAGTTAGTATTATATTTAGTCTATGTTTTAAACTACAATACAATATTGAATTATTTAAGAGGTATTTATTTATCTAATTGTCTTTCAATTATATTATTGTGTTATTTATTTCCATCATGAGTGAGTAGTTTGTTAATTTAAATAAACCTTGGACATGTATATACTTTAGATTGATATATAGTTATAATTAAGGAATCATGAACTTAATGCTTTAGATCCTTTCATACAAGTCAATCACAGATTTAATAAGTTGTTTTTCCGTATTACAAGAAACGAAGATTGATATTGCATACATAGTTGCAAATATGTATTTTGGTATTTTGATTCTGAATCTATGTTTATGATTGTTGACAACAATTATAGAAGTAGTAATTATGATTAATCTATAGGGCTATATTCCCGAGTGGATGTTCTACATGATTGTGTTCTAAGTTTTTTTATCATATTCTTATTTATAATTAATTTAGATTTGGAATAATTTTCATTGAGTGTTAATGCTATCATATTTCTATTTTATTGCATTTTATCCAATAGGTAGATTTACAATGATAAAATATGACTTTTCCATTGAATATAATAAAATCGATGGCTTGCTAAAGGTTATCAACCTATTATGAATTAGGATTCAATAATTTCGAGATTCCATATGATATGATTATAACTATGTTATAAAGTGATTTTATGTTTTAGTGTTTGAATGCAATACAAGTATATTACATTGTTTAGTGGAGGTTTGTTTAGATATTTGTTTAGATATTTACATTATATTGAATTTAAATATTGTTTAATTTAGTTTGCATTGAATTGTTTGAATTAGTTTAGTTAGTTTGGTTAATTAAGTTAGTAGTTATAGTTTTGAGTTATTTGGTATTTGAACTCCCATTTAATTAAATTAACTTAAGAGAAGAAGAAAAATAATTTCTTTAGAAGTTTGAAAAATCCCTATAGAGACGATATCCCTATTACCACTACACAAATATTAGAAAAACACAGGAAACTATTGTGCACGCTTTACATGTGTCAATTTTCTCAAAATTAGCTTCAAACTTACCACTTTTATTGATTTTCATGCCTAATAAACCAATACTTTGCTTAAATCATGCATTATGAAGAATTAAAAGTGCATGTCTATTTGGAGGGTTGGAGGTAATCTTCTTGTCAAAATTCGGTCGAGTAAAATAATGTGATAGGAATGATAAATAAAAATAATCATTTGAATGAAAAAATGGAGTACTGAAGTTGTTTAACTTTCTCAGCTTGATGATGTAATGGTCGATATGGATAAAGTTTGGGTTAAACATTTCAGGTCAATAAGTTTTTAGTCTTTGCTAACCATGGTTATTTTTTTTAATAAATGGTGTGTGCTAACTATTAATAACAATATTTAAATGATCGGAGCTTCAAAAAATATATAGATGAAGCAAGGGCATCTGTGAATTGGGTTCAAGTAAATAGGTGGGATCATACATATATCACGTGGTTTCTTCATGGGGAGAAAAGTAGTTTTGATGCAACTTGCTATGATGTTGAGTGTAAATTCAAGCGACGGGGGGGGGGAGCTTCATGATGCCTATAGAGTCGCAAAAGAGTTTACAAATCAAGTTGAGTGGAACCAAGGGGATCAAGCTTGCTTGGAACTAAAAAGATCAAGTTGCATGGGATGAAGTGACACGTGCTTAGCGTGTACAATAAATTTTTCACCTTTATTATACTTTTAAATTTTGTATTAGTGGTAGTGGGATCGTCTCCATAGGGATTGTGTGACTTTCTTTAGTCAAAAAGAGTTTTTTGTTTCTTGTCACTAATTACTAATTAATAATTAACTTAAATATTTATAAAGCAACAAATAAATAAATAAACATGCTTGATAACAATTAAAGAATTAAATGCAAAATAAAATAATCTAATTAGGAATAATAATTAAGACAATTAATGCAAATAAAAATAACCTAGGCCAAAGGTAATTACTAACGTAGTTGTATTCATTTAATTATTGATCATGAAAGATAAGGTCAAACGATTCAATAAGTAAGTAAATAGCCCTTAGGAAGCCATTTGATATCCTTATACCAGTGGAAAAGCCACATTCTAATTTTATTGAGCTAATTCCTTTGAATACACAAAGACATTAACTTCATGCAATAAAACCGCATTACACTTCGTGAAAACTTCGAACTACTACATCTAACACCTTCGGAAATGCACTTCAATATTAGATTTAGATCTCAAATTCATCTAGGACATCTAAATGGTAATAGACCTCTTAAACAATTCTAGTTACTAATTTAAATTAGATGTAGAATAAAAATACCACAATACATATTTGCAACTATGCATGCAATATAAATTTCATGATTATAATCCGCAAATAATAATCTATTAAATTAGTGAAATGAAGAATACTAAATAATGTTAGAACTATTAAAATAAAGATCTCATAAAAGACTTATAGCCATAGTAGCAATACTTTGGTCTAGAAATAAACTTAGCTAACAACTACTAAAAACTCCATTAAAAGTACAAAAGGAAATAAAAAGAAAAGAAAAGAAATGGGAGAGAGAGAGAGAGAGAGAGAGAATTAATAAGGAGACCTATGGTTCTATTTATACTATTTTCTTAATTTTCATTTTAGCCTCTGGAGTGATTTATATAGGCTAGATTAGGCTAGATACTTCATATCTTGATAGTTACAAACTTTGGTGAATCACTTTTTATTTGGTTTAGTTTGGTTTTATTGATTTATTAATAAAACCTTTAATATCCCTTCATATTCGATTAGATACCTAAGATGGTAAGGCATGTGTCGAGCGTCCAGAGGGCCTCGTGTTTGATTCAACTAACTTCCCTTTTCTATTCTCCTTTATTTTCTCAACTGTATAGAATGAGATAAATTAAATATTTGCAACTTCATCTCTAATGCTCAAGTAGCCCAATTAGCAAGGCATCCCAACGAGTTTAAAGGACCAAGGATCGATTCCCACCTCTAACAAACTCTTTTTTTATTCCCCGATTTTTTGCTCTTCATCAATCTTACGTACGCATCTTGAGGACAATCAAATGACTCTTGAAGCACCACGAATTGGCATCAAATGTGTACACATATGGGGCACACTCATCATGAGTCACTAAATCTTCATCAAATGTGTATACACATTATCTTATCTTGGTTCCACTGCTTTGCCACTTGATCTTTTTTTTATAGGAATTCTTCCTCACTTTTTCCAACTTCTAGATTCCTGCTCCATTTCCTTTGGATCGCATATATAATCTTTTTTCTTCTTTATATTCTTTCCATCTAAGTGGCATAAATTTTTTCCTTTAATTGTGGCATAAATTTTTTTCATTGTATATTTAAATAAAAAAATACTTAATCAATAATCTTTGTATAGCAAGATTCTTAGAAATTTGATTTTTTATCTTGCACATTTGTTTCTATCTTCTACCCATTATAATGTCAAACACAAAACAATCAATCCCCTCTAAATTCTTTGTACAAGCATCTGAAGAACTAGTGATTAGCCAACAAATTGGGATTTATGAAGGAATCGCTTGATGAATCGGTGGAGTATAGAGATATATTTTCAATGATTAATTCAACGATTTGTGAACAACATGGGATTTGCTAACAAATTGTAGAGGTCGGTGACAAGTTTTATAGATAAAAACAAGAAATTTGAGTTTATCTATGATTTGTACACCTTGGAAAACTATAAATAAGACCTTAGTGCTTCAAAATACAACCAATCTACTAACCATTATTGGATTTAAAGTGTTTTCAATTAGGTTTTAGTTTAATTAGTTCATTGTTCATCACTTTTGGAGACTCTTTGGAGATTCAAGACTTGTTTAATAAAGGTATTTTACATTAATGTCTTTCAACTATTTGTTTATTGCGATATTTATTATTAATATGAGTGAGTAGTTAACTATTCTAAACACTACTCTGGACATGATTGTAAACCATTCATTAATTTAGTCATAATGTATAATTTATATGCTTAATGCTTTAAACCAATCACATAAGTCAATCACGGTTTTAATAAGTTGTATTTGCGTATTACAACTAATGATTATTTGTATTAAGTACATAGTGGCCAATATGTTTCTAAGTATAAGGTATCTAAATCTATGTCTATGATTATTGAGAACAATTATAAAAGTAGTGACTAAGATTAATCAATAAGACAAAAATTACCCAAGTGGATGTTCTAGGTGATTGTGTTCTAGGTTATTTAAGGAGTAGCATAATTCTGGTTTTTATTTAGTTTGGATTATGTATCACTTATTGAGTGGTAATGCTATCGTTATTTCTAGTTTATTGCATTTTATCCAATAAATAAATTTACAAGGGTAAGGATATGACTTATTTCCATTAAATATAGAAAGTCAATAGTTTGCTAAAGTCTATTAACCTATTGTGATTAGAGTTTAATGATGTAGGATCATTATATAAATATGATGATTTGATTATGACTATGCTTTAATGAAAATGTCCAGATATGACGGTTTACATATCATTATCTACGATTTATTGTTTCGATATTAAATTTATATTGATTTTTTGATTGTTTGTTTGAATTGCATTAGATTAGTTTATTGAATTTAAATTACTTATAGTTTAATTATTTTAATTAACTGAATGTTTCATTTTTAGATTAATAGTGTTTAATTCCCGTTTTAATTAGATTAGTTAAATTAACGTAAATTAAATCCAATAAAACTTTAGAGTAGCCTTAGTTCTAAAGAGATTTGTGAAATCTCTGTGGAGAAGATATCTCATTTACCATAATAGGAAAATATAGAAAACTATTGTGCACGCTTGACACGTGTCAATTTTTGGCGCCGTTGCCGAGGATTTTTAAAATAATCTCTTGGAAACCTTCTTGTTGATTGTCATATAATATGGTTGAAGACGAGGAAGAACTAACTTTTAGGCAATCTGATAGGAATTCGCGGCCTATGAACCTATATGCATAACTTTTACAACAAAATTTTCATAATTTGAATTAAAGTTCGGATTCATAAAATCTTTACCGTGTTTCTATGGTGAAGATAATGAAGTTGCTCAAAATTTTATAAGGGAGTTTGCACATAAAGTAAGCACGTGGAAACCTAGGGATATAGAAATATATTATGTTAAATTAAAAGCTTTTCCTTCTGTATTAAAATGTCAAGCTTTACATTGGTTATTTTATCTCCCTCAAAATCCTATAACCAATTGGTCAGAGATGCTACAAGTATTTCTTGATCAATATATTCCAGTAAGAAAAATTAGTTTATATAGATAAAAAATAAGTAATGCTAGGATGGAAATAGGAGAAACTTTTGATGAATTTTGGGATATGTATCAAATATTGATTTCATTATGTCCAACGCATGGATTTAGGGTTAATTTCACAGATGGTCACTCAAGTTTGCAGTTTGTAACACTTTGGTCACTAAACTTACATTTGTCCCAAATATATCACTCAACTTTACAAAACGTTTCAACAAAGTCACCCCGACCACTCTCCGGTCAAAAACCCACCGGCGCTGCTGACGTGGTGCCACGTGGGATTTCATGGGAGGTCACTTAAGTTGTTAAGTGATGACATGGCATGCAACACACACACCCACCCACCCCACCCTTAGTTCACCCCACACTCATTACACACATTAGGGCCCGTGCTCTCCAACCCCCCTGGATCGTCTTCTTCGCCGTGCTCTCTCTCTCGCGGTTCCTCTCTCGCGGTCGTGCTCTCCCCTCCCCCTCCCCCACTGGTTCGTCTTCTTCCTCGCTCTCTCTCTGTTGCGGTACCTCTCCGTCGCTCGCGAGCTTCGATCTCGTACATCGGCCTCATTTGCATATCTCCCTCCACCGGTTCGTCCTCTTCCTCGCTCTCTCTCTCTCGTCGCGTACCTCTGTCACTCGTGGAGCTTCGATCCCGCGCATCGGCCTCATCACCGCATATCTCCCCCATTTGGTTCATCCTCTTCCTCGGATATATTTTCTGCAATTAGATATATTTTCTGCATATAGACCAAAATTTTGCAGTGATTACTGGAAGGGTCTCAGATATATTTTCTGCAATTAGACCATATAGGGAAAAAAAATATGAAGTTTCATATCTACCCAACAACTTTCTTCATCTCAACCATGCCCAAGATTCAATCTCAGTAACATCACAAAAATTTCGACAACAAAATACCATAAAAACCGTTTCAATTGACTCCAACCGACTCAATCACACGTATCATCATCCAATCCATCAATCACTGCAGAATCAGTTAAACCATTCAAAAACAATAACAAACCAGGAATCTAAGCATGCCCGAATCAGTTAGTCCATCAATCACTGCATATCTACCCAACAAAACAAAATTTGCCTATTAAACTCCCTGTTTGATCTATCTTCAGTCCAAAAAAAATAGTGCAATTATTAACATTTACACGAAGAATAAATCTCTTACATTGAAACCTTGCCCAGTGAAGTCGAGGCCGATTGGTTGCGCAGGATCGAAGCTTCGCGAGACAGAGACCTTGCCCCGTGCTGTCAAGGCTAATGCGCAGGATCGAAGCTCCGCGAGCGACAGAGGTACCGCGATAAAGAGAGAGAGCGAGGAAGAGGATGAACCAGTGGGGGGAGATATGCAGTGAGGCCGATGCGCAGGATCGAAGCTCCACGAGCGACAGAGGTACCGCGACAGAGAGAGAGAGCGAGGAAGAGGACGAACCAGTGGGAGAGATATGCAGTAGGCCGATGCGCAGGATTGAAGCTCCGCGAGCGACAGAGGTACCGCGACGGGGAGAGAGCAAGGAAGAAGACGAACCAGGGGGGGGGGGGAGGGGAGAGCACGACCGCGAGAGAGGAACCGAGAGAGAGATAGCACGGCGAAGAAGACGATCCAGGGGGGTTGGAGAGCACGGGCCCTAATGTGTGTAATGAGTGTGGGGTGAACTAAGGGTGGGGTGGGTGGGTGTGTGTGTTGCATGCCATGTCATCACTTAACAACTTAAGTGACCTCCCATGAAATCCCACGTGGCGCCACGTCAGCAACGTCGGTGGGTTTTTGACCGGAGAGTGGTCGGAGTGACTTTGTTGAAACGTTTTGTAAAGTTGAGTGATATATTTGGGACAAATGTAAGTTTAGTGACCAAAGTGTTACAAACTGCAAACTTGAGTGACCATCTGTGAAATTAACCCCATGGATTTACATTAAAAAACTTTAACGTAATATTTTTATGAAGGATTAAATCACTTAGAACGAAGATTCTTAGACATATTACGTGGAGAGTCCTTGCTTCACATAACACTAACTTTAGCAAGAGAAGCTATAAATAAAATGGCTAAACAATCCAAACAATATGGTGAAAAAAGTGAATTAATTAAGAAAAATCTAAGTGAAATGAGTAGAAGGACATATAAGACATCAAAGGATAAGATAGATGAGCTAAAAGCCATGGTTGAATTATTACTAAAGGATAGATCAAGCAAGGTAAAACCTTGTGTTTTCTATAATGAATTAAGTCATTCTAATTATGACTGCCATTTGAGACACCAAACCAAAATAGAAGAAGTTAAGGCTATAATGAACCGATATGATGAATTTTTAGATCCCAATTATAACTTTAATAGTTATACAAATTACTCACAACTAAATGTAGGTAATCGTATTAATAATCAGGGTATTCAAAGGAATAAAACATTGAATAATTCAGAAAGACAAAAATATCAAATAATTCAAACATTATAAAATGATATGACCGAGTTAAAAAATTAATTGAGTCAGATGAAAACACAAATGAGTGAATTTGTAATTCAAGAGAAATAATTATCTCAACCTTATCCTACTTTTTACGAAAAAGCACCAGCCATAACGTTACGAAGTGCTAAGCAGATGGACGAACTTAAAATGCTAGACCAATTAGTTTCTTGAAAAGAAATAGAAGCAGAATTAGAAAAAGAAATTGAAGTAACAAGTAATAGGATTCCTAACGAAAAGGGTGATGAGCTTGAAAAAGATAGACCAAATAATAAAAAACCACCATTCCCTCATCGTTTGGAAGATAATAAAAATGCTAAGAGATTTCAGGAGGAAAAAAAAAATTTGATACATTAAAGAAAGTAGCAGTTAATATACCTCTGTTTGAAGTCATTCAAAATGCACATAAGTATTAGAAATTTATAAAATATTGATGCACTAATAAGATTAAGGTTAATAAAAAGGTAAGTCTATGAGAACACGTATCAACACTAATTCAAAAGAAATTACCTCCTAAATGTTCTAAGATTGGAATGTTTTTTGTTCCATGTACAATTGAAAATATAAGAATTTCTAAAGGATTGTGTGATATGGGAGCCTCCATAAATGTTATGCCTTTATCTATTTATTTGCATGACACGTGTCGAGCGGCACAATAGTTTCCTGTATTTTCCTATTATTTGTAGTAGTGCTAAATGAGATATCGTCGCCATAAGGATTTTGCAAACTTCTAAAGAAAATGTTTTTTTCTTGTTTTTCTTAATTTAGTTAATTTAATTAAAATGGAATTAAAATACTAAATAACTAAAAACTATAACTACTAACTTAATTAACAAAACTAACTAAACTAATTGAAACAATTCAATGCAAACTTAATTTTACAAAGTAGAAATTTCATATAATATAAATATCTAAACAAATATCTAAACAAACATCTAAACAAACCCCCACTAAACAATGTAATATACTTGGATTACATTCTAGAACATATAATCACCTTATAACCTAGTTATAATCATATCACATAAAAATATTGAAATCATTAAATCCTTATTCACAATAGGTTGATAGCCTTTATTAAACCATCAATTTTCCTAAATTCAATATAAAATAAGCCATATCCTTATCATTATTAATCTACCTATTGGATAAAACAAAATAAAATAAAAATACGGTAGCATTAAAACTCAATGAAAATCATGCCTAATCTAAATCAAATATTAATCAGAATATGCTAATTAATAAATAACTTAGAACGCAATCACTTAGAACACCAACTCGGCTAATATGGCCCTATAGATTAATCCTAGTTACTACTTCTATAATTGTTGTCAATAATTATAGACATAGATTCAGAATCAAAATATCATTATACATATTTGCAACTATACATACAATATCAATCTTCATTAGTTGTAATATGCAAAAACAACTTATTAAAACCGTGATTGTTGTGTATGATTAGATTTAAAATAGCAATTCAAAGTATATACATGTTTAGGGTTTGTTTAAATTAATAAACTACTCACTCATGCTGGAAATAAATAACACCATAATTATAATTGAAAGACATAATTAAATAAATACCTCTTATTGAAATAAACAAAGCTCCAATTGAAATCACACCAAGAGGGGGGTGAATTGGGCGTACCGAGAGGTTATCGCCTTTTAAAAACTTTCAATGAGCAACAATGCTCTATGCGCACACAATCAGCAATTATAAATGCAATGCAATGGTGAAGGGGGTTGAAGAGATGAGAAAGAGACACACAATTTATAGTGGCTAGATCCAACCGATCTACATCCACTACCTAACCTCCCCGGTTAAGATTCTCAAAGCCCCTGTTATATTAACAACAAGTGTTACAACCTAAGCATAAAAGCCTAGAATGCATAGTCACAAATTAGGACTTCCTATATAGCCTTAACTAGGGTTTATGCATAGCCTCAATTAGGTCTTCCCTTGACTTAGATCCCACTAAGTCTTACAATAACCACTTACAATAAATAGATGAATATAATGAAGTTCATTTTACAAAGTAAAGCAGCAATAAGTTCAATTACAAGCAAGCCACCTAGAGCCTAACAACTCTTATTCATAGATGTATGAATATGAATGAGATAAGTAAATATGTCACTGATTTTATGTAAATCTTGAACAATAAACTGATTAAACCAAAACGATGAGAATAAATCCGGTTTCAAATGCAATGAACAAGTAGTTTGATAAAAAAAGCAAGTTTAAGTCCTAACTCTTATTGAAATAAGTCCAAGGGTTTATAAATCAAGTTTAAGTGCAAAACCCAAGACAAATGTGTCCAAGAACATAACAAATGATTTTCACACCCCAAGTACACCAAAAGATGTAGTTTACCCACAAACAAGCTAAAAAATGAACCTTTCTTACAACCTCAAATGAGTGAGAGTAAAATTAGTTATGGAGAAGTGGTTGCAAGTCTTAGAACACATTAGTTACACCAGTTCCGAGGATGTTTCGGTTGCCTCATAAGATTTCAAGTAGTTAAGCACAAGAATCAAGACTTTTGATGTGAAAACTTTAGCACTTGTGAGTTTTTAAGCATGAGAGGACAAAAGAATGTTCTAAGTTGTTTGTAAATAGTTCCCAACCCTATTTGACTGTTTGTGGTCGTTATCTTGATCTAAGGGCCCATATTCTATCATTGACTCAAAATAAAGCAAAAGTTGTAAGCTTTTTAAAAAGCTGTCAGGAATCTAGTTAGCGTGCTAGGTGACATCATTAGTGCACTAATCTGCAAGTAGCGCGCTAATGAGTCCCATTAACGCACAAACCAGTAGGGACCTAAAATTAAATAATTTATGGTCTCATGTAGCGACCCCTTAGCACACCTACAACTCAACTAAACCTCTGGAAACATACTAGACATGTTTAGTATGAGTCATTGGACCCTCTTGGACAGCCTGGATGATTTCATAAATCTCAAAAATTGGAAATCCCAGTTTTATGAAACATGTAGGGGCTTTTCTACAAATATTTTATTTTGTTTTCAAAAGCCATTCTAATTGAGTTTGGTGCTTTTAATAACAATCACAATAGTTTTTCGAATTCGATCCTTGTGTAAAAACGAGTTTTCATGATACAAAACACTATAAAATCATTTCAAGTTATAAACTTTAGTTAATACTAAAACAGATACTTGAAACTTTGAAAAACGTGGAAAAACATTGTATGCATAAAACTAATGCATTTAGCTTGTGTAATTGGACTTATATACCTTACATAGTTTGTACAACTTGTAATGTAGGCTTTTCGTCCTTGTTTTCTTGTGTGATCCAAATCTTAAGCTTTATCGGCTATATTTGGCTTGAGCGTGTAAGAATTCAATTTTTTGCTTTTGAGCTTGTGATTCATAACCAAGTTTAACATTATGAAACACACTTAACAAAATTGTTAAAATCATTTTACTTTGTTTGTTGCCATCAAAATCACGGATGGATTATAAGTGACTAACCACTTAGTCCAACACCAATATTGCTTCAAATATAAAATCAATAAAAACTAATAGAGAATGCTTCTTGGGTGATAGAGAAAGTGAGTAATTTCGAAGCCCTAAGGTCTTTTTTATAGTTTCCTAAGCTATAAAGATCCTAGATAAATTAAAATTCTTCATACCAATCTAAAAAACTCATAATCGATTGTAGCATTTTGTCAGCGATTTCATTTTATTCACAAATCGCTTGAGTTAATCAATTGGAATTGACTATATGTGCTCTATCGATTCATCTCAAGCGATTCCTAGCGTAAACTCCAATTCAACGATGATTCGTTGGCTTTTCTCTGCTTTGCTGGGATTTAAACATCGATTCCCAATTTATTTTCACATCACTTTGGCTAATCACTTGTCATTGATCTGTAGTTGACTATTTTGCTCTTCTTCATATTTTTCTTCTATTTTTCATTTTTCCTAATTAAATCATGAAATCACAAAAATAAAAAATACCTAGTGTAATATCACCATTTATATTTAAAATCAAACTAAATTATATTATAAAACATGTTTAATTATTGACTTAACAAATACCCCCAAACTCAGCACTTTGCTATCCTAAGCAAAAGAATACTCTTAATCATATTATCTTTTCATTCTTTATATCATGATTTCGATCTAATTCATCTTAACTTTAAATAATAGAAATTTTAATAGAACTAATCTTCAAATAAAAACATATTATCCACAAGTAAATGAAAGTTATAATAGAATGATTTAGACAAAATGAATCATCCCTTATGTTAGGTTTTGGGGTTCATACGCAGCGGAACATTTAATTTTTTTTGAAAAACCACAATAGGATCGAAAATAAGTTCCAGTAAACTGCAACTACAATATTACAACATACCTTAATTCGTGATTTCCTTATCTGATTATTCGATTTCCAAGATGTTCAAGTGGCGTTCTCTATATGAAATCCATACAAGAACGGTGACCACAATTTCGAGTGCTAGCCCCAAAAGAGATAGAAAACATTTTTCTTTCTTTCCCAAAATCCAGAGAACTTGAAATTTGCAAAAAAGAAATCTTATTTCATTTTAAGGTTTTAATCACTATTTATGTGTAGGTACTCATTTAAAAAACCTATTCTTAATGCAACTGTTGTATTTAGGCAATTCAAGCAAATTACACAAACACCCCTATTAATAAGTTATAATATAACAAATCGTAAGGGATTTTATGTCATGAATTTTATCATATAAAATTTATTACTCCGGACCAATAGAATTTGCGCAAAACCATTCTTTGAGTGCGGCCCAATAGGTTCATGAGGATGTTGGTAGTGAACTAAAACTATTTTGGTACACAAGTCATAAACGATCTCTAGCAAGGTATTATGACTACCCAAGTAGCATGAATATCAAAATTGATATAACCTAATGAATAACATATATCATATCCTTTTCTCGCGCGATATCCTTTGATTAAACGTAAGGCATGGAAAGTTACCCTGAATGTTCAATCTTACTAGTCTCGATCTTTAGGTGGACTGAAAACATCCAAGTAACGTTGATCATATCAATTCACATGAACTTAGCCATTATCAGTCAATCATATAAAGGGATCCACTAATATCTCTTTATACGAAAATGACACATTCTATTTTGATTACATATCATTCACATGGTAGCCAATCACAATTTTTATAATCATTCGGTTAAAGATAATGTTTGCTTGGGTTGAATTACCATGCTCCTAATATTGAAGTCTATGATAATTTCAAGTTGAATGACTAAATGATATACCTATCATGAGTAACACCTATGATTTAATCAATGAGGTGTTCTCATAGCGGGTCGGTCCAATACCTTGTTCCTTAAAAAATACTCATGATCTCGATTCGTATCCCTATACGCATGATCATCACATGACCATCAATTAAGATTCACACTAGTCATAATTCATTATAGTCCCTAACATAATGACCGACTAGGGACATTTATGATATTTCAATAAATACCCATGGATCGTATTATAAGGTAAACATGCAGTCACATATAATAAAACAACAAACGAAAACCTCTATTTCATTAACTAAAATGATAAGATGAACAATGTTTATATATTGACATATGGCACATGCCACAACACCTTAATGATAACTTAACCACCAAATGCAACACCCCTTAGAACTTAAAGTTCAATACGAAGGTCAATACACAATATAAGTTTTCTCAATCTCCACTACAAACATCAAGCTTACGATAATTAGTATAGAATCTCAAAACACAAAAAACATTAGATTAATTTTAACTTTAGAAAATATTTTATAAATGATACCAATATCAAAATCAATATGAATTTTGCCAAGATACCAATGAATATATCATTTAAAACATGTTAGATTAATAAATACTTCACTCAACTCTAGTTTCAAGCACTCGAGCTAAATCTTGTCTTTGAAGAGTTTAAGAACATCCAACTTTTCATCTATCATTTTTTGTATTTCTTCCTAATTATTATTTTGTTATTTATATTTTTTCATTTGACTTTTGACTTTTGAGTCCCTGCTCCATTTCCTATGGAATATATAGGACTCTATATCTATTTGTAAACTCTTGTTAGCACTTCTCATTGCCCACTAAAGTTGAAGAAAATATTTTTTCTAACTTATAAAATTCATTGGTTTCTAACATATTTCTTCTTTCAATTGCGGCATAATAATTTTCTATATATACTATAAAAATACTTAATAAGTAGCCTTTATATCGCAAGATTCCTAGAAACCTATCTTGTTCATCTTGCACTATTTTTTCAATTATTTACTCATTCTCATGATTAACACAAGGTAATCAATCCAATTTATACATCAATTAGTAAAGTTAATAAAAAAGGTCTAAAAATTGATTCCTTCTATCATATAATTCACTTCGATAACAAAAATATAACTTCCATTCAAAAATCTATTACATATATATTTTATTATATTATATTCCTAATTTAAAATAAAGTAAAATGAAATTCACACTTACTTGAATTCGAAAGAAATTTGAAAAATTTCATCAACTCACTTGAATATCAGATCAAAAGTATGAGCTTTTTTGATCAGGTCTTGACTTATCTTCTAGGTTTCATTTCTTTCTTTGCTTTCTTTGTTGTCATTGCTATACTTCACCAAAAATAACCCTTAAACTCATTCCAAACCTTATCCTCAAGGTATAGAAATTAAGTCAGATTTTCATTAAAATAATACACCTCGTGAAGTATAAACAAATTGATATAATCATAAATTGAATAATAAAAATAAAAATAAACTCAATATATAAATTTCATCAAACAGAGTGCATAAAAATTAGAATAAACCATTACCAATGTGTTAAATGTAGCATCATTATCAAATGTATCACCAAAGCACCAAAATAAATGTAACAAATTACCAAGCACATATTAAAGATAATATATCACCACAGATCACATAGTAGCATCATTTCCAGAGTTTTACATACATGACCTCACACATTAACACTCAGAGACAAAGAAGATAAAGTGGAGTAAAGAAATCATTGTCCGCAAGTTGCATTATCATCATCCGCCACTGGATTAATCATTTGGAACTGGAAACTCGCAGTGGGATCATAGAAGGTGTAGTCATGCCCTTACAGTAGTTGAATATCAAAATCACAATTAGGCTATAGCTGCATCTGTGTAGATGGTATAGGAACCTCTGCGCCTCCTTGTCTTTTATGTCTTTTAGACATTGTCCTCTTCATAGTGTGAATGCTCTTTATTAAGGCCCTTTGGTTCTCAAACACCAGTTCTTGATTCCTTAGAGTTCTCAGTTGATTATGCAGAATTGTACCCATAAAGACCAATTCTCACTCCTCAATGTAAATTCCATCGTAGTCCATAGCAGGTTGCTCCACATTTGGATCATTTCGAGCTCTCGACATTTCTTCCAAAACTCTCCTCGTGTCATCTCTATTTTTTTTTTTTGCTCTATTTCTCTTCTGACTATCTCAGCCTTCTCTCTCTTATCTTTGGAGTTTTCATATCCATCAATTTTTCCATATCTCTCTATTACTTCATATGTGATGGTCTTCTCTGGTAAAACATCCATTTCAAGTCCTGCCATGTTTACTTGATTTTCACTACAAAAAGCCGTGATCTTCAAAGGAAAAGGTTATCCGTCGCTTTTCTTTGTTGCGATGACACTTCTTATTGACTCAGATAATTTTGCTAACATCCAAATATCTCAATCTCCTCACAATGTGGTAAAGCAAGGCGAATTAGTAGTTCACGATCACACAGTATTGCAGACTTGGCTGTAAGCTGACGTTGATGAAATAACACAATGCTTTTGTGATCTTCCTAAAAAATTTGGTAGTAATATGCTTCGATTACCTCTTCATATCTAAATTGAATCCATCACCATGGATCACTTCTAATCCTCCCTTCATTTGCTCAGTAAGGTAGTGGTACTTAATCGCATATTCAGGTTTTAGGTACTCATTGTCTCCTCCCTGGTGAAATTCCAGTAAATCGAAATACTAATTTATTCTTGCAGCGAAATAATCCACTGTCCTTCCTCTAACTCGTGACTCTTTCTTACTGTCACTTCTATAGGCTTTCGCATAAAACTCTCTTACTAAAATATCACACCCTTCTCACTAGGAACATCCTCAAGGTATAGATGGTTATAGTCCCTAGTTTCACGCATCAATGATATCTAAGATCCCAGGCCTATATTTCGATTCATTCTTGACATTGAATCCCCTCTTCGGGATCAACTTCCTTCATCTTTCTCTCTCCCTCTCTCTTTACATCTTTCTTAAATTTTTCAAAGGCTTTCTCATTGATAATTTTTTTTTTCCTAAGAAAATAATTCCTCACCCTCTTCAGTATCTCTTTTTCTACGCCCTCCTCCTCATCCTCATATTCCTCAATATTATAACTAAACTATAAAGGTGTGGTAGGCCCTCTTTGTGGTCTAATCTTAGGTGTATGAAAAGAAACTGAAGTTGGTCTAATTAGGGAAACTTTGGATTTATCCTTGGTTTTCTCTACTAACTTCCCCTTTTACTTTCCCCTCTCTCGAATTTCTACCCTTTCCACTTTCGACTATTTTAATAAGTAAAAGAATAAACCTATAAAACTATTTAAAATAAATTTTTTGAAAAAGTGGTTGTTAAAATTCAACTTATCTATCTTATAAGGAGAAATTCATCGGAAAAAGTCGTTATTAAATCGAGAGTTTGAAATTCGTATGAAATTTATCAATAAAACATAATTCATAAAAATAATAGTTCGTAAGTAATTCAAGTCATGCGATATACAAATACAAATATAAAAATAATAGTTCGTAAGTTTCAAATTAGTTTGTGTATAAAATCCAATTCATTCTCCATATACTAAAAATGGTTTTAAAATTTGATATCAATAAACAAATTATCACACCACTCCCATACTAGTATAATAATTGAAAATATTTGACATCAAAACAAATTTAGAGTAAAAATCTCAAAATTCAGCTTCTTACCTAAATAAAAACCCAAAAATCAATGAAGAATAAAAAATATAATCGATAAAAGGTTAAGATTTTCATTGATTACCTTCTTGAAAGTGAATTTTTCAAGTTTGAAATTCAAGACTCCTCTAGAATACTCCTCCAAGCTCCAAATTTGAATTCCCCTTGCTTAAGCCCTAGTTGGCTCTACACTCTCTAAACTCACTAAATATTGGGTTGAATATGTGAAGATTGAGGTGGAAATGAATTAAATACTCTAAAATATAACTTCGAAAAGTTGAATCTAGTAGAAAATTTGGTCTCTTAATCGAAAAGTCGCAATAGTTTGTGAGTATGAAGTGAAAAATGTTGCAATTTTGGGTTTTTCGTTTTCAAAATGTGTATTCGTTCTCAGTTATTCAAGGTTTTAGTGGATTCGCTGTAAAATTATTGCCTAAATCGCTGAAAATGAGCCTCGATGGCTTAGTGATTAGTTTAGCGAATCCTAGTTATAAGTGCAAATCAGTGACAAATCGATGACCTAAAATTACACTAAAATTTTTGCAAACTGCTGCTGATTTTCTCAGGGATTTCTAGTACAAACAGGAATCACAAAAAAATCGCTAGCCTATTTTAAATGTTTTCTTAATTTTATAGATTTTCCAAATATCTATCACATATATGTCCAATAAAAATGTAGAATTATTTAAAATTATCATAATTTGACTATAATTTGTACTAAACAATATTTTTATTACTATAAATAACTGACTAATATAAAAACTAATGCATATATAAAATATAATATGGAAAGAAATTTTGCTCAATCAATCCTCCTCAAATGAAATTATTCTGGAATTAAATTCCTAAAATATCCTCATTATGTCAATAGTTTAGAGAATATAAAAACAATTAACTAATTCTAATACTAAAACTGAAAGAAAAAATAAGCTATGGGGTGCCTCCCATAGAGCGCTTTTGTTTACTGTCGTTGGCTCAACTGAACCACATAGTTCTAAACTTGTTCTATAAACTTGAATGTAGGATTGTCCACTTTAGTGCCATTCCAAAAAGTGATTGCTCCGCCATGCACCATAAAAGTGATTTTCTTGTTCAGAGTATCCAAGGCAGCTTGTGAAGTGGCTAAGAAAGGTCGTCCTAAGATTAATGGAGGATCTTCATTGATGAAGTATGACAACCAAAATGTCTACGAGAATAATGTACTTGTTGATCTGAACTGGTACATTAGTAACCACTTCTATTGGTTTCACTGAATAACCGTTTGGTAGAGTAAATTTTTCTGAAGCAAGTACATCCAACTCCAGTTGAGTATGAGGAGAGAAGTGAATTGGATGTAGTTTGCTTTAGAACCTGTATCACAAATAGCTTTAAAATATCAACCCCATTTGACTTTTATGTTTATGTATATATCTCTTGGATCATCAAGCTGGACAATTTCTAGATTCTTATTTTTCTTCTTCTTATTCTTCGTAACTTTAAATTCCTCCATTTTAAAATTATTCTAAACATTGTTTGATTGTTTAACCCTCCATTCTTGAGTTATTTTCTTTGCATTTGAAGTATCCTCAACTCGATTATTCTTTGTCAATTCATTTTCGTCTTCTATTGTAACTGCATTAATAACATAAACTTCAGCTTTTAAATTCCGATTGTTTAATTCTAAAGATTCAATATCATTAGTTTTTTCATTATTAGATTCATAAGAATTAGTATAGACATCTTCATCATTAAAATAAAAAGTGACAATTTTATTTTCAAATTCCATTGACATTGTTCCTTCAAAGATATCTAACTTTATTTTAGCTGTTTTAAGAAATAGTTTTCCTAAAAGTATAGGTGGAGATTTAGATGATACCGAGTCTTCCATTTCTATGATATAGAATTTTGCTAGAAACAATAAAGTCATTTACTTTTATTAAGATCTTCTAGTAAACCATAAGGTTCAATAATTGTATTTTCAGATAAGTTAAGATTAATAGATGTATTAGTCAATGAACATACTTACAATGAGTCATATAATTTAAGTGACATAACATTAATTGATGCTCCAAGAACACACTAGCAAGATCTATAAAAGAAGTTCCTAATGTAATAGGAATTCCATACATCCGAGATCAGAACATTTCTCAAGTATTTTCTTTTTAACTAAAGCAGACACCTTTTTATCCTAAGTGTTTCGTAGACTCTTCTAAAAATTTATCTTTAGATTTTGAGAATTCTTTCAAAACTTCATCATAATTAGAAAATCGCATAATTGATTTCATCAATGGTTTATTGATTTCTATTTTCCTAAATGCTTCAAGAATGTCTTCATTATTTTCCTCCTCCCTAGCATCAGCTAATCGTTATGGAACGGTAGAATATGAATACATATCTTCATTCAAATTATTAGGAATCTTATCATTTTCATACTTATCAATTATCTCAAAGTTTTATAAAGACTTTTCATATGCTTCAACTCTAGTTAAATACCAGGGAATAGCCTTTCAGGATAAGGTGTATATTTCAATCATTCAACCATCCATTCTCTAATAAGAATGACATAGCCATCATTTCTTCTTTTTTTTCTTCATTAGTTTTATGTGTTTTCTTTTTATTACCTTGTTTAAGTATCTTTTTAGTTATATGTGTCTTTTTCATCACTGAATAAAGCGTTAACTTGTGCTTGATTAGTAGGAGCAACAACACCTTGAGTAGGTGTTTTAGCTTGATTACTCTGTTGAGTACTAAATCTATTTATTTGTAAATTCATTTGACTTAACTGATTTTTTAGTTCATTAATAGTACTGTCAGTCTTAATAAAGTTTTCACTGCGTAAAGTTTTGATGACTTTGGTTCATAAAATTATGCAAGATTTGTTCTAAATTCGGATTCGTAAATTGAGCATTTTGTTGAGTTTGCTGATTAGGTGCAGATTGCATTTGAGCTCTTGGTCTATAAGTATTATAATTTTGATTTTGAGGACCATAACTAAGATTTAGTTGTTGTCTTCCAAGATAATAAGTATTGTTATTATATTGATTTCTTAGAGGATATAATTGGTTCACCATTGCATTAACCTCTTCAGTATTCTCTTCATTTAAAGTAGGACACGCATCCGTAGGATGTGTAACCTCATTACAAAATCCACAAGCTTCAACTTGATTAGATCTATCTTTAATTAACAGCTTAACCATATTAGATAATATATCAATTTTATTATCAGACTTATTATTTCTTCTATTAAAAACTTCATAAAATTTCTTTCTTGAAAATTCAATCTTTTCACCATATTGCTTAGATTATTTAGTCATTTTATTAATAGTTTCTTTAGCTAAAGTAGGTGTTGTTTCAAATAAAGATCCACCACATACTATGTCTAATAAACTTTATTTAAAGTGATTGAGTCCTTCATAAATTATTCTAATAAAGCTCTTTGAGTGTATCCATGTTGTGGAAATGAAGAAATTAATATTTGCAGTTTATCCTAGAATTCATTAAAAGTTTCATCATCTTTCATCTTTGCAACTGTGATTTTCTTTCTATAGGAACTAATTTTTCTAGCAGGCATATATTCATCTAGTAAAGCTTGTAACATTGGAGTCCATGCAGTTATTAAATCTTGGGGAAAATAGAATAACTAATCGTGTGCTTGATTTTTCAATGCAAAAGGAAAAGTTTTAAGTTTGACTTGTGCTAGGGTACTTTCTTTCGGTTTCATCCTATTAACCTTATGTTGATACTCCCTTATAAATTTATTTGGGTCTTTATTGTCTTTACCATATAAGTTAGGTAAAGCATTAATAAATCCAGATCTAAGTTCAAATTCGGGAAGTCTATCGGGGTATGCTACATACATATCATCATATGATGTAACTTTTTGATTTTCTTTTCTAAAAGTAAGTTCTCTACTATTATTGATAACTTTATTAACATTATTATTATTAATGACACCGTCATTATTATTATCATTGTTGTTATCCTCCATCCTATTAACTAAAATTTATCTAAGTTGTTGTTGTCTTAAACTTTGATTAAAAGTCCTATCTATTTCAGGATCAAACGGATGTAAAGATCTTGTAGAATTTGAGCGACGAAGTGTATAGACCAAACAACGTCTAAAATCTTAAGAAATTATTTAAAAATCCCCAGCAATGGCGCCAAAAATTGACACATGTCGAGTATGCACAATAGTTTCCTGTATTTTCCTATTATTTGTACTAGTGGTAAATTTGATATCATCTCCACATGGATTTTGCAAACTTTTGAATAAAGTATTTTTTCTTTTTTTCTCAATTTACTTAATCTAGTTAAACATGAATTAAAATACTAAATAACTAAAAACTATAAATACTAACTTAATTTAAAAAACTAACTAAACTAATTCATACAATTCAATGCAAAATTAATTAAACAAAACTCAATATCTATACTATTATAATACCAAACCTTAAACGGTTGACGCTGAAGCCTTTTAGCCAAATCCTTCCAAAACGTCCCATATTTACTTGATTGAAATAGTTAAATTTCAGGGCAATGTAGTAATTAAAATGACAAACCTAACTAAAAAGGAAATCTCCAATGTAGTAATTTATAAAAATCGTAATATTTTAGTGCCAGCTGTCAAGATCAAATCGCCCACCAAAATAGCAGTTTATATAACTAGCATCTACTATTTTATTTTAAAAGATCCAACAACTTAGCAAAAACTACTCATAGTAGTTATCTTCTCTCTAACCCTCGATTCTTCACTCATTTTCTCTGTTCGCATTCTCCTTTCTTCTTCATCCTCTGTCTTTCCCACTATTGACTCCTCGCCATATATTTCAGCCATCCTTAATTTGCTAATGATGGTATCCATATCCTTCATCACTAAGATTGTTGGATTTTCTACCCATTCATAAGGAGATGGTTGACATTTTTTGTGACATCAAGATCTAATGGGGGAGACCTTTGATATGCTACCCGCGTTTAGGATATGTTTGACTACTTGGCATTCGAAATCCTACTTTTAGATGCGGTGCCAATTCTTATAAGTGTGTAGTATGCTAGTAGGGATTTGGAAAATAGTCATGGAGTGCTTATTTTTCTTATTTAAACGATCGTCGTTTATAAGTTGTTCTTACATTTTTTATGTTTAATGTTTAATTTAACAAGTTATTTTCAATGACACGATATATGAAACTTTTGTTAATTTGTTGGAAAAATTATATTATATGATCATCTGATATATATAGTTCGATCATATATAACAGAATTTTCTAACTTAAGTAACAAAAGTTTCATAGGGTTATTGAAAAAGGAATTGTTAGTTAGCGATGTTTTTGGTAGAGCATTAATATTTAAATATTACATGAATAACGAAATTAAAAGGTCTTATATTCCTTTTTTTTGGTACATAAGGTAGCATGGCTATTTAAGGGGGATGGCCTTAAAAACGCGTCATTGTGAATCACCAGTTTCGAAGTCCATGTTGATCTACTATCAGACTCCCAAGAACAAAAAAGATATGTCGGTACTTGAGCTTCGCCGTAGCGAAAGAGGGAGGCGAGCTTGGGGATGTTCATTGAAGAAATTGAGACACACTACTACAATATTTTTTTTTCCTTTCGTTATCCCTACAATATTGCGCTCCTTTAAATTCCATGTGTGCTAATGAACCATTCAATTAATTGGAATGCCTAAAACCATAGTATTTGGTTGTGTTTGCACCATCTCCTTATAAACCATTCGATTTTTTTTCTTTTTTGGTTTAAGAGAGATTAAACCATTTCATCTTTTTCATCTTCTTCATGGTAATGGAAAGCTCACTGGTTCCTATTTTTTTTCTTTTTTTTTTCTCCCACAAGTTCTAGCTCCCTTTAAATTTTACTTTAGGTTGATGAATATATGGACACGCGATTCCTAAAAATTATGTGATTATTTTGTTACTTTTTTTCTCATAAATTTATAATTGTTTTTTCTTTAATTTTTTAGAATCAATCACCTAACCAAATAGAGGTAAGAAGATTCATACAATTTGTAATTGTTTTTTCTTTAATTTATAATTGTTTTTTTATTTTGTTTTTTTCTTTAATTTTTTTAATTGTTTTGTTAGAAGATACACATTGATATCAAAAATAAAATCCCATGTATTCATAGAATTTTGATTCATTGCTTTACTTTCTTGATTATCCCTTTTTTTCTTAAAATTTATATATTTCTCTTTTTTTTCCGTTAAGGTGAGTGCTATTCTTATTTAAAAAATAAAATTAGAAAGGTGGGTTGAATATATGAACCATATAACACGAATTAGTTTTATAAATTGTGGAAAATGCAAGAATGATACTTCAAAGCCACACCCCAAGTGTCACCCCTGTAACGTGGCATATAAGGTTAATTTGGATTGTCATTTGATAGATTCTCCAAAATCACACCCCGTATGACGTGGCATGCAAGACTCGCATCCATGAGGGTCGTGCGTGCCTCGAGATATACACTCTATGTGTTATGCACTATGAACTATTCGCACACATCATTTTTCACGTGGGGCCCGTATACCACGTCGCAAGGGTGTCATTTGGGGGTGTCATTCTAGCATTTTCCATTATTTTGTTTTTTTGGAAGTCCATATATAAAACAATACTAATTTGTTGAAAAATATTAAATATTTTACTCTTTTCTACAAACAAATTAAAATGCTTTTGTTTTCTTTCTTTGATTTTTTCATTTTATCTACCTACAATGGTTGATTTTGATTTTTTTCAAGGAGTTATTGACTTTATTCTAATTTTTTTGTTATATATTGTCAAGTTTAAATAAAGGAATTAGGATAAAATGTTATACGAATACATTTTAAAGTTTTGAAGTAACTCCTTTTTATTTGAAATAATAATTTTTCTTCCTCATTACATGAACTTTGATCAATTCTTTCTCACTGAAAATAATCAACTTGAGGGCATGTGCGGAGCACGTGCTCACTTAGTAGTAATATAAATATCTAAACAAACATTTAAACAAACCCCACTAAACAATATAATATACTTGGATTGCATTCAAACACTTGAACATATCATTACCTTATGACTTAGTTATAATCATATCATATTGAATCTTGAAATCATTAAACCCTAATTCATAATAGGTTGATAGCCTTTAGCAAACCATCGATTTTTCTAAATTCAATGGAAAATAAGCCATATCCTTATCATTGTAAATCTACCTATTGGATAAAACTCAATAAAATAGAAATAAGATAACATTAACACTCAATAAAAATTATGCCTAATCTAAATCAAATATTAATCAGAATAAGCTAGTCAATAAATAACTTATAACACAATCAACTAGAACATCTACTCGGGTAATATGGCTCTATAGATTAATCTTAGTTACTATTTTTATAGTTATTGTCAATAATCATAGACAAAGACTCATAATCAAAATATCATAATACATATTTACAACTACGCATACAATATCAATCTTCATTAGTTGTAATACACAAAACAACTTATTGAAATCGTGATTGTTGTGTATGATTAGATTTAAAGCATTATGTACATAATTCCTTAATCATAACTATATAGCAATCAAAGTATATATGTTTAGGGTTTGTTTAGATTAATAAACTACTAACTTAAGCTAGAAATAAATAACACAATAATATAATTAAAATACATAATTGAATAAATACCTCTTAATGAAATAAAAAAAGCACCAATGTTTTTACAAACATAAACTCAATAAAAATTAATAGAAAATACTTTAAGGGTGAGACAGAGACATTAATTCTGAAGCCCAAAGGTCTTATTTATAGTTTCCTATGCTATACCAATCTTAGATAAACTCTAATTTATCATACCAATTTGGAAAAATTGTAACCAACTTTAACGGTTTATCGTTGATTTCATTTTGTTCAAAAATTGCTGAGTTAATCATTGGAATTGACTCTCTGCACTCCAATGATTCATCTAGTGATTCCTAGTGTAAACTCCATTTCGTTGGCTCTTCTATGCTGCCAATTTAGACATCTATTCCTAGTGTATTTTCATATCGCTGGCTAATTGTAAGCACTAATCTTCAGTTGACTGTTTTACTCTTCTTTTTTTTTTCTTTCATTTTTTCATTTTTCTTAATTAAATCGTGAAATTACAAAAACAAGAGAATACCTAGTGTAATAATATCATTTATATCTAAAATCAACCTAAATTACATTATAAACAAGTCTAATTATTGACTTGTCATCGCAAATAATGGATGTACATTTAGAAGAAACAACTATAATGGTAAAATTAGCAGATAAATCCACTATTAAACTAGTAGGGTTACTAGAAGATGTACTGGTCAGGGTTAATGATTTAGTCTTTCTAGTAGATTTTTATGGTTTAGTCATGAAAGAAGATAATTTCTCTAATAGAACTTCTCTACTTTTAGGAAGACAATTTTTGAAAACATCAATAGCAAAGATTGATGTTCCAAATGGAACATTAAGAATGGAAGTAGATGACGATACAATGAATTTTAATATATATGATGCAATGAAATACCTAATGGATGTCTCTTCTTTATATATATCATACACCTATTAATACACAAATTTCTTAGAAAAGATAAACTGATAAATTGGAATTGGTAAAAGAAGATTTAGAAAAAGATGATGATAGAGATGCGGAGAAAAAAAACATATTAACTACTTTGGAATCATATAATGATCTGCCACAACTTACTTATCACCGAAATTTATCTAAATCTCATTCAAAACTTTTACCTTCTATAGTTAAAGTCCCATATTTAGATATAAAAACTTTACCAGATCATTTGAAAAATATTTATCAAGGGGACTATAATAAGTTACCAATGATAATTTCTAATAAACTGACAAGTTTAGAAGAAGATAGATTAGTAAATGTATTGAAAGAATTTAAAGGAGCAATAGGATGGACCATAGCTAATATTAAAGGAATAAGTCCAGCTAAGTGTATGCATAGGATAAATCTTAAAATTGGCACAAAAGTTTGTAGACAAGCTCAACTTAGATTACACCCGCCTATAATGGACATGGTAAAAGCTGAAATATTAAAATTATTAGATGCAGGAATGATATTTCCAATATCTCATAGCAATTGGGTAAACCTAGTCTAAGTAGTTCTTAAAAAGAAAGGAATTGCAGTGTTGACAAATGAGCATGGAGAGTAAGTACCAACAAGAATCCAAAACGGTTGGAGGATATATATAGATTATAAGAAGTTGAATGCCTCAACTAGGAAGGATCATTATCCAGTCCCATTTATAGATCAGATGTTAAAAATATTAGTTGGAAAAATCCATTAATGCTGTCCAAATGGCTATTCGGGATTTCATCAAATACCCGTAGCCTCAGAAGATCAAGAAAAAATAACCTTTACCTGCCCCTTTGGTACATTTACTTATAGACGTATGCCTTTTGATTTATGTAATACACCTACAACTTTTCAAAGGTGTATGGTTAGTATTTTCTTTGATTATGTGGAAGACTTTATTGAAGTTTTCATGGATGATTTTACTGTTAATGGTAATTTTTCGATGAATGTTTAGTTAATTTAACTAAAGTACTTAAACGATGCATAGAAAAGAATTTAATATTAAATTATGAAAAATGTCATTTCATCGTAGATCAAGGACTTATATTAGGACATATAGTGTCACATAAAGGAATAGAAGTAGATCCCGCCAAAATTCAAGTAATTAAAACGTTACCTTACCCCACTATGGTGAGAGAAATGCATTCATTTCTTGGCCATGTAAGATTTTATAGAAGATTTGTGAAAGATTTTTCTAAAATAACGCGACTTTTATGCAAACTTTTACAAAAAGACATTCCTTTTGAATTTACTCAATGATTGAAAGATAAAATTTAATAAATTAAAGAATTCTTTAATAACTACACATGTGATTAAATTACCAGATTGGTCGTTACCTTCTGAAATAATATGTGATGCAAGTAACTATACAGTTGGAGTTGTTTTAGGTCAAAAAGTTGGAAAAGGTTCTCATGTTGTATATTATGCTTCTAGGACACTAGATCTAGCCTAATAGAACTATACCACCATTGAAAAGGAACTTTTAGTGGTAGTGTTTGCCCTAGAAAAATTTAAACCTTATTTACTAGTAACAAAAGTGTTAGTTTATTTAGATCATGCAACATTGCGATACTTAATGGCAAAACAAGATTCTAAACTAAAACTAATAAGATGGATATTACTACTACAGGAATTCGACCTTACTATAAAAGATAAGAAATGAGTCGAAAATCTAGTAGCAGGTTATTTAAGTAGGTTAAAAAATGGAGAACCACCTATACCATTAAGGAATAAATTTTCGGATGAACATTTGTATAGTATAAAGACTGATGACCCATGGTATGCAGATATAGTTAATTATCTTACCACCAATAGGTTATCAACTTATTTGATGAGAGCTCAAAAGAATAAAATTAAAAAGGATTCTGAACATTATTTACGGGATGAACCATATTTATGGAAATTTGGTACCGACCAAATAATTAAGAGATGAATACCACAGTCGGAAGTACAATCAATTATATCTCATTGCCATACTCATTCTTATGGAGGAAATCTCAGTCTACGTATAATCTCTTGTAAGATTTTACATTCCAGATACTTTTGGCCTACTCAATTTCATGATTGTTTTCTTTATACAAAATCTTGTCCAAATTGCCAACGAACTGGAAACTTTGGATGTAGAAATCAATTGCCTTTACTTCCTATTCTTTTTTGTGAAGTGTTTGATGTATATGGTATAAATTTCGTGGGACCTTTTCCACCATCAAATGGTTATATTTATATTTTACTTACTATAGATTATGTGTCTAAGTGGGTAGAAGCAAAAGCTACTAAAACTAATGATTCAAAAATAGTGGTTAATTTCCTTATATCAAAGATTTTTATAGTGTTTGGAGCACCTAGAGCACTTATTAGTGATAGAGGTTCACATTTTTCTAATTGATTAGTTACTAACCTACTTGCTAAGTACAACATCACACATAGGACATCTACTTCATATTACCCACAGATTAGTGACAAGCTGAAACTTCAAATAGAGAAATCAAGTCAGTACTGTAAAAAAGTTAGTCCAACACGTAAGGATTGGAGATTTAAAGACGCATTATGGAAATATAGAACAACATTGAAGACGCCCATAGGTATGACACCTTATAGGTTAGTATTTGGAAAAGCATGTCATTTAGTAATAGATTTAGAACATAAAGCCTATTGGGCAATAAAAACATGTAACATGAATTTTAATAAAATAGGAAACCAACGTAAGTTGAGTCTTAAAGAATTTGAAGAACTTAGGAATGACGCTTATGAAAATGCATCAATTTATAAAGATAAAATCAAAGCATTTCATGATAAGAAATTAGTTCCTAAAAATTCTCAAGTAGGAGATAAAGTTCTAATATTTTGTCTAAAACTTAAATTATTTCCAGAAAAACTCCGTTCAAGATGGATATGAACTTTTATGATTATGAACTTATTGCCTCATGGCACGGTAGAAACAGAAAGCTTCGAAACAGGAAAAATATTTGAAGTAAACGGTCATTGGTAAAAACCTCATTATAAAAATTTTGTTGAACATGATATGGAAATCATCAATCTCATGCCTGAGAGAGAAAGTCTGAAACATAATGCAAAAAAGTTTAATTTTTACATCAACACGAGTGAAACCATTAAAGATTAAACAATTGAACTTTAGATGTATTCAAAGTAACGCAATAAGAATAAGAAATCGAACAAGTAGCAACCTGAAGAGCAACAACTTGAAGTGCAACAATAAGCAAAAAAATAATCGACAGAAGTAGAATTTATTGATGAGCAACTAAAGCTTCAAGATTTAGGACGTCTGATTGAAATTTTCAAAAATGATCCACGAAAACTCTTCCTCTACGTGCTGATTAATAAAGTCACTCTTCCTAGTGTTCTACATGACAAAGGAGCTCATATGAATATCTTACCAAAATAATGGTTCAAAAAGTCCAAGTTAAAGATTGATTTTATACCACCTTTGGTTGTCAATAAACCAAATGGTGATAAGTTCTTTCCACTAGGAACGTCAATGAATGTGCCAGTGCAAGTGGGATAGTTCAAGTATCTCACTAACTTCTTAGTGGTACCAAAGATTGAAAATGATGACGTGATATTGATAGGATGAACTTTTCTCAAGAAGGCTGGAGCTGTTCTCAATGTCGATAAATGTATAGTTATGCTTTAGATGGAAAATGATTATATGTGTCCTCATGATGGTTACAAGATGGACGATTACGTTGAAGACAACAATTTTGACGATGGCTATGAAGGGGATAATTATACTATGATGATTACTCTGAAAAGGACAACTAGTATGAGTTTAGTAGACCTATCGAAGGACGTTATGCGATGCTAAGAATGATAACAAAGCTGAAGATGTCAAGAATGATAAAGAATCGGTTGATGTTCAGTTTGACTCGCTCAAACTAAACAACGAGTGATCTTATCTAGGAAGTCGAGCCAATGACTATAAACAAAAGCGCTATGTGGGAGGTAGCCCGTACTCTATCTTTACTTTTATTTTTAGTATTAGGATAGTTAAAATATTTATTTTCTCTTTCCTTTTAACTTTCTTTTAGGTTATTTCCAATTAAGATTGGGATGATGGAGTTGTCTTTCAGTTAAACTATATTTTTATTTAATAGTATTCATTAAGAAAATAGTTAGTAGTATAATGTTTCTTAGCTAAAAATCAAAATTTCATTTTAGAACATTTCTTGTTGATTATTTATCAATTCAACCTTATATACAATGAATATGTGAATAAGTAAAATATTTGATATATTGGAAAAATAATAAAAATTGGTAAGCTATTTTCCAGCGATCGATGGGGAAATCAGTATCAGTTTGTAGAATTTTTAGTGTAAAAATAAGTTAGCCATGTTTACACTAAAAAACACTGAACTAGTTGGTGAGCCATTGAGGCTCATGTTCAGCGATTTAGGCAGTGATTTCCGAATGAATCTATTTAAACACTGATTTGCTGAGAATGAATAAACGTTTTTAAAAATAGAACCCCAAATTGTCAAACCTTAAACCCTTTCACACCCAAAATCCTTACACCCATTCAATTGTTAATTAATTTTTAGATTCAACCCTTCAAAGCTTGAATTATAGCTTATTTAAGTGCATACCATCTTGTTTCGGAGTGATTCAACCCTAAAAATCTCGAAATCAAGTTCATACAACCAAATCAGGGCTTAGGTGAGTGTTGTTCAAATTGAAGCTTGGAGAGGGAGTCTAAGGAGCTAATAAGGCATATTACTTGAAGGATTCACTCTTATGAAGGTAATTAATCGATACTCTAGCATTTTCTTATTTTGATGTTTTTTAAAAAATTGATTTTTGATGATATTTTTAATGAATGTGGTTGATGAATCTTTATTGCAAAATTGTTTATGAAAAATGGTTTATATACAAATTTTTAATTTGGATATGAGTTTTCAAATGAGTTTGGAGGTTTTCATGAATTTCTCTAATATATACATAAATATGATATGAATATGTCGATGAAAATATTTTAGACTTACTACTTTCAACTCTTTCGAGATTCAATGATAAAAGTCTTTTCCAAAATTATTTTCCATACCTTGATAGTTTGAGATTTCCAAATACCTATTTCATCATAGTTGAGTATTTCTATAGCGGACGAGGTAGGAGTAGTAAGCAAGATAAAAGGAAGGGGTAGTGCAAGAAAAACCCAAGAAAGTATGCAGGTCGCCTAATGAATATTATACTTATCAGGGTTAGTATTAAAGAACCTAGACCTGGAAAGGCTGAGCTTAGAGAACAATCTCCATTTTCATCTGATGAGGAAGAATATTTTGAGAATCTAGACCCTAGCCATTTAGTGCCTTATGACTGTTTTTATTTGTGAGACTTAGAGCTCAGAGGAGTTACCATAGTGATAAGAAGAGGGTAATAATTCCTGAGAGAGGGTTCGGTATTTAGAATCTGAACAAGTATGAGGATAAGATTATGAGCATCATCAGAGATCATAGATGGGAGCAACTTCAAATAGATTATGAGGGTAGAGGAGAAAGAGGGTGTTCGAAAATTGTGCAACAATTTTATGTGAATGGGCATGTTAGTAATGAATGGGATAAAATAATAGTGCAAGAGAAGAAAATTGATATTTCGCCTAAAAAAATGAATAAATTTTTTTGTCTACCATAAAAAATTGAAGGAGAGAGGAGGGCTACCCGAATGTCATTTATGTCAATAAGGAGTCATATCCCTATGAGATGATCTAAGACGCATTGGAGATACTTCCAGGAAAGATATTTAAGCTTGATAGCGAAGGACACCCGAAGGTTATTGAAACCAAAAATTTTAAGAAAATTACGAAGAGTTGGAGTTATATTATAGATGCATGGTTTTATCCAACGAGGCAACACTTTAAAGCGAAAAACCCTAAAGCTGCTTTACTTTACCATATAGTTATGAAAAAGGGTTATATCTATACTGGGAAGATTATAAACTATTCTATGAAGTTTGCAATGAAGACTATGAAGAACGAAGGACTACTGTTCCTAATTTTAGTTACTAAATTGTGTAGGCAAGTAGGGGTGGGTTTCTATACTAAGTTCGATGTATTACCTGAGAAGACAATAAATGATGAAGAATGAAAAAAGTGGTAGGATATAATGACTCGGAAGATGAAATGGAATCATTGTATGCGATAAAAGTGAGAAAAGCAAGAAGGCAGAGCAACAAAGAAAATATAAGGAAGACAAAATAAGACGCACTAAAAGCAGCAAGATTAATGGCTCGAATGAATGTGCCAAGTGTTGATACAAGTTCGGCACCATTTTCACAGCCCATGACGAGAGGATTGTTTTGGACCATATTTTCTTCAATTATGTATAGCTAAACACAAATTCTTCAAAACGAAGTAATGATAGCAGTAACCGAGAGGACTTTATAACTTTATCATTCTATGTTTGAGAGAAGGCATGCCAATCATTTGCATGATCCAAAGAGAAGTGTCAAAATTTCATCTTTGCAGTTGCAATTTCAAACTGAGACTTACAACCCAATTGATAGTTATTTTTCACAACCTTCTATAGGAATATATCAAGATAACGATGAATTTACTTCTAAACACCGCCCTATCTAGTTTATTTTCTTTTGTATGAAATAAAATCAATAAATGCCTAATTATATTACTCTTGATTTAGTTGTTGCTTATGAATGAAATATGTTCCCTTTGCATTCCATTCATTCGAAGTTGGCAGATTTACATATTTGTTTATTTCATTGCATTTTTTATTACACATATCAATTTGTTTATGCTTCACGAGGTATATTTATTTTGTTGGAAACCCAACTTAATTTTTCAACTTTGAGGAAAAGATTTGGAATGAGTTGACCGCTTAATAATATAACATGTTTTATAGTGTAACTTAGGTTGATTTTAGATATGAATCATGATATTACACTAGGTATTCTATTGTTTTTGTGATTTCGTAACTTAATTAGGAAAAATAAAAAAATGGAAGAAAAAGAGGAGGAAGAGCAAACTAGTCAACTGGAGAAAAGGTTTAATGATTTCACAGCAATACGAAAATACATAGAAATTGCCACCAAAATCGGCAGCAAATAAGAACTAGCAATACCCAGCGAATTGGGTTTTACAAAGGAATCGCTAGTTGAATTAGTGGATCATAAAGATATATTTTCAGTGATTTACTCAACGATTGTGAATAAAATAGAATTTTCTAAGAAATCGCTAAGGTCAGTAACGAGTTTTTTAGATTATTACGAAGAATTTGAGTTTATCTAAGATTTGTATTTCTTAGGAAAATAAAAAATAGGACTTTAGGGTTTTGAATTGGGGCGCTCGAACTCTTTTCAGGCCTTCTATTAGCCATTATTAAATTTAAAAGTCTTTTCAATTAGGTTTTAGTTTAGTTCATTGTTTATTACTTTTGGAGACTCTTTCGAGATTCAAGACTTATTTAATAAGAGATATTTCTTTAATTATGTCTTTTAATTATATTATTGAGTTGTTTATTTCCAGTATGAGTGAGTAGTTTATTAATCTAAACAAACCCTAGACATGTATATAATTTTGATTGCTATATAGTTATAATTAAGGAATCCTGTACTTAATGCTTTAAATCTATTCATACACAACAATCACAGTTTTAATAAGTTATTTTGTGTATTACGACTGATTGTTCTTGTATTGCATGCATAGTTGCAAATATGTATTGTGATATATGATTTTCTGAATCTATGTGTATGATTATTGACAACAATTATAGAAGTAGTAACTAGGGTTAATCTATAGAGCTAAATTACCTAAGTGAATGTTGTAAGTGATTGTGTTCTAAGTTATTTATTGATTTGCATATTTCGATTAATATTTAGTTTAGATTAGGCATAATTTTCATTGAGTGTTAATGCTATCATATTTTTATTTTATTATGTTTTATCCAATATGTAGATTTACAATGATAAGGATATGATTACTTTCTATTGAATATAAGAAAATCGATGGTTTGCTAAAGGCTATCAACCTATTGTGAATTAGGATCTAATGGTTCCAAGATTCCATGTGATATAATTATAACTAGGTTATGAGGTAGTGTTGTGTTCTAGTGTTAGAATGCAATCCAAGTATATTACATTCTTTAGTGGGGGTTTGTTTAGATATTTATATTATATTAAATTTTAATTTCGTTTAATTAAGTTTGCATCGAATTGTTTGAATTAGTTTATTTAGATTGATTAATTGAGTTAGTAGTTATAGTTTTTAGTTATTTAGTATTTTAGTTCTCGTTTAATTATATTAACTAAATTAAGAAAAAAATACTTTCCTTATAAGTTTGCAATATCCCTGTGGAGACAATATCCCTCTTACCACTATTACAAATAATAGAAAAATATGAGAAATTATTGAGCACACTCGACACGTGTGTTGAGTTTAGAGGTATTTTAAGTGAAGCATAACAAGCATAGCAAAGAAAGCAAGGAAAGAAAAGAAAGGTAGAAGATAAGTTCAAGAATTGATTCAAAAAGTTCAAACTTTTGATTCGATATCCAAAGCGAGTTGACGAAATTTTAAAATTTCTTCCGAATTAAAGTAAGTATGAATTTCATTTTTTTTTTTTTTAGTTAGGAGAAGGATGAAAATAGGGAAAACATGTGGCCCAGATGATACTATAATAGATGAAAACCCACACCAAGAAAGAAATGTAAATTATACACGCAATATTAGAATTGTAGAAGTTAAAGAGGCATTAAAAAAAATGAAAATAGGGAAAACATGTGGCCCAGATGAAATCCCCATAGAGGTTTGGAAATGCTTAGGAGAAATTGGATTGACTTGGTTAACAAAACTTTTCAATAAAATTTTAAAATCAAAACGGATGCCAATGGATTGGAGAAGAAGCACGCTTGTGCCAATCTTCAAAAATAAAGGAGACATTCAAAGTTGCTCAAACTACCGGGGAATTAAACTTATGAGTCAGACTATGAAATTTTGGGAGAGGATAATTGACAATAGGCTAAGGAGAGAAACAACAATATCAGAGAACCAATTTGGTTTCATGCCTTGGAGGTCAACTATGGAGGCGATTTTCCTTGTAAGACGATTGTTAGAAAAATATAGAGAAAAGAAAAAAAATCTTCATATGGTATTCGTAGATTTAGAAAAAGCATATGATAGGGTCCCTAGAGATGTTCTTTGGCGGGTTCTAGAAAGAAAAAGAGTGCATGCTAGATACATAGACACTATTAAGGATATGTATGATGGAGTAGTAACGAGTATAAAGACATTTGGAGGAGCTACAAAAGAATTTCCAATTACGATAGGACTACATCAAGGATCGACTTTAAGCCCATATCTATTTACTTTAGTTATGGATGAACTAACTAGACATATTCAAGAGGATATACCATGGTGTATGCTATTTGCAGATGATATTGTCTTAGTGGATGAAACTAAAGATGGAGTGAATAAGAAACTAGAACTCTGGAGGAATACATTAGAATCTAAAGGCTTTAAGTTGAGTAGGACGAAAATCGAATACATGCACTGTGAGTTTGGAAACACTAGACATCGAGATGACGGTGTGGTAAAATTAGGGGAAATAGAAGTTCCTAAGGTAAACCACTTTAGATACCTAGGATCAATCATACAAAATGATGGTAACATTGAGAATGATGTCACACATAGAACTCAAGCTGGATGAAAGAAATGGCGGAGTGCAACAGGGGTGATTTGTATCGAAATGTTCCTACTAGCGCAATTAGGCCAGCTATGCTCTATGGTAGTGAGTGTTGGGTGGTAAAGCAACAACAATTACATAAAGTGAACGTAGTAGAAATGAGGATGCTTAGGTGGATGTGTGGTAAAACTCGTAAGAAATTCAAAGACAAGTAGGAGTAGCACCAATTGATACAAAGATTAGGGAAAGGCGGTTGCGATGGTTTGGTCACCTGCAAAGACGGCCTACAAATGCCCCAACTAGAAAACTTGACTCAATAGAAATCATAGAAACTCGACGAGGTAGGGGCAGACCAAAGTTAACATGTGATGCATTAATTAGGAGGGATTTGAATGGTTTGCAAAGTTCACCATCAATTGCACTTAATCGAGCACAATGGAAAAGTTTGATCCATGTAGCCGACCCCAGTTAATATGGGACTGAGGCTATGTTGTTGTTCTTGTTGTGAGAAGGATGAAAATGAATATATATAATAGATTTTGAATGCAAGTGACATTTTAGTTACCCAAGTGAATTATATGATAGAAGGAATCAAAATATTTTAATAACCTTTTTTGTTAAACTTTACTAGTAGATGTATGCACTCGATTACCTTATGTTAGTAAAGAGAACGGGTAGAAAATCAAAATAATATTACAAGAGGAACAAGAAAGATTTTTAAGAATCTTGTGATACAAAGGCTATTTATTAAGTAATTTATAGTACATATATAAAAAATTATTATGCCACAATTGAAAGTAGAAATAAGTCAGAAATCAATGATTTTTTATAAGTTAGATAAAATATTTTCTTCAACTTTAGTGGACAGTGAGAAGTGCTAACAAGAGTTACAAGTATATAGAGAGTCCTATAGATTCCATAGGAAATGGAACAGGGAATCTATAGTGGGAAAAATGCGAGAATGTCCATAAGAAACAAAGTCAAAAGTCAAATGAAAATAAATAAAAATAAAAATAATATTAATGATTAAGATGAAGTAAAAATTGAGATATGAAAAAGACAAATGTTCTTAAAGTCTTCAAAGAAAAGATTTAGCTCGAGTGCTTGAAGCTAGGGTTGATTGAAGTATTTCTTTGTCTAACATGTTTTAAACGATATATTCATTAGTGTCTTGGGGAAGTTCCTATTGATTTTGATTTTAGTGCTATTATAAAGTATTTTCTAAAATTAAGATTAATCTAGTGTTTTTGTGTTTTGAGATTCTATACTAGTCATCGTAAGCTTGATGCATATCAGAAGAGATTGAGAAAACCTATATTGTGTACTAGCCTTGGTATTGATTGAAATTTAAGTTCTAAGGGGTATTACATTGGGTAATTGAGTTATCATTAAAGGATGGTTCATTTTTCTCTATAATCATTCTATTCCATCATAACTTTCATTTACTTGTGAGTGATATGTTTATATTTGAAGATTACTTCTATTTAAAGCTTATATTATTTAAAATTAAGATCAATTAGATTGAAATCATTATATAAAGAATGAAAAGATAATATGATTGAGAGTATTCATTTGCTCGAGATAACAAATTGTTGAGTTTTGGGGGAGACAAGTCAATAATTATACTTGTTTTATAGTGTAATTTAGGTACATTTTAGATATAAATGATAATATTACACTGGGTAGTCTCCGGTTTTTGTGATTTAAGGATTTAATTAGAAAAAGTGAAGAAATGGAAGAAAAAGAGAAATAAGAGCAAAACAGTCAATTGGAGAAAAGGTCCAACGATTTCTCAGCATTATGAGAATACACAGGAATCGCTACTAAAATCGATAGCAGAGAAAGGCTAGCGATTAGCCAGGAATTGGGATTTACGAAGGAATCGCTGGATGAATCGGTGGAGCTCAGAGAGATATTTTTAGTGATTAACTCAGTGATTCGTGAACAACATAGAATTCGTTGACAAATCGTTGAGGTCGGTGATAAGTTTTTTTAGATAAGAACGATGAATTTAAGTTCATCTATGATTTGTACAATTAAGGAAACAATAAATAAGACCTTAGGGCTTCAAAATACATGCCCTCTATCAACCATTATTAGTCTTAAAGTCTTTTCAATTAGGTTTTAGTTTGATTCATCGTTCATTGCTTTTGAAGACTCTTTAAATATTCAAGACTTATTTAATAGAAGTACTTTACATTAATCTCTTTCAATTATTTTTTTATTGAGATATTTATTATTAATGAGTGAGTAGTTAATTATTCTAAACAATACTCTGGACATGATTGTAAACCGTTTATTAATTTTTTCATAATGTAGAATTTATGTGCTTAACGCTTTAAACCAATCACAAACGTCAATCACGATTTTAATAAATTGTATTCGCATATTACAACTAATGATTCTTTGTATTGAGTGCGTAGTGGCCCATAAGTTTCTTATTATAGAGTATCTAAATCTATGTCCATGATTATTGACAAAAATTATAGAAGTAGTAAATATGATTAATCTATAGGGCAAAAATTACCCGAGTATACATTCTAGGTAATTGTGTTATGGTCATTTAATAACTAGCATAATTCTGGTTTACTAAAGGCTATCATAATTTCTAGTTTATTATGTTTATTTAGTTTGGATTAATTATGACTTTTATTGAGTGTTAATGCTATCGTAATTTCTAGTTTATTACGTTTATCCAATAAATTAATTTCCTAGGATAAATATATAGCTTATTTCCATTGAATACAGGAAAGTGGATAGTTTGCTAAAGGCTATCAACTTATTGTGATTAGAGTTTAATAATTTAGGATCATTATATAAATATGATGATTTGATTATGACTATGATTTAATGACATTGTCCAGATACGACGATTTACATATCATTGTCTAAGATGTATTTATTAGATATTAAATTTATATTTATTATTTGATTGTTCGTTTAAATTGCATTAGATTAGTTTTATTGAATTTAAATTACTTATAGTTTAATTATTTTAATTAATTTAATGTTTCATTTTTAGATTGATATTGTTTAATTCTTATTTTAATTAGATTAGTTAAATTAAAGTAAATTAAATCAAATAAAACTTTAGGATAGCCTTAGTTCTACAGAGATTTGCAAAATCCATGTGGAGACGATATCCCAATTAACACTACTAAAAATATTAAGAAAATACGAGAAATTATTGTGCACGTCGACACAGTGTAATATGCGTTTCGATTAATTGTGTAGTGTATAGTAATAAAGAAATTATTGGAACAAACCAATTGATAAAACATTAAAAAAATAATTGAGTAACGTGGAAAAAAACTCATATTTCTATTTAAAATCCAATTTTGAACTTGATTGTTAATAACTCGTTCTTATCAAATTAAATTTTCTAAACCCCAAAACTAATTTTCTTAATACTACTAATTCAATTGCAACCTTCATTATCTAAATTCGTTTTAAAATCACACTTCGGGTAAAAATTTTAAGTATTTATCCAAATTATCCGAAAATCAAGTGATCAACTTTCATCACCACCCATTCAATTTAAAACAATATAAACTATATTGTAATCATTCTTAAGCCATAGAAATTTAAAAACTATGAATAATTTGAAATTCATTCAAGAATTGGGAATTTATGCAAATCAAACCATCTAGACCATATAGTAATCCTAATCAAGGTGGGAATTACTTAAATAAGCTATTAATAATGCTTTGGAGAGTCGAACCTAGACAATAATTTGATTTCTTAGTCGAAAGGGTGCAAGGATTTGTAATGTGAATTGAATTATTTCTACCAATTTGGGATTTTTGTTTTAAAAAAACTTTAATTCGATCCCATCAAATAAAGATTTTAGTGGAATCGTTGATGATTCGCTACGTGAATTGGTGGAAATGAGGCTCTTTGCTTCACCGATTTTTCTAGCAATTCATGTTTTATGGTCGATTCACTGATAAATCGCTACACTGAATTTTTTCTTAATAATCATCGATTTTCCTAGCGATTCACAATGATAAATCAAATCGTCGATGATTTGCTTGGCCTAATTTTTCAAAAAATTTTGAAAGATTTTTAGACTTTCAATTGAAAATTTTGAAACTATAACACGATAATAGTATGAATTGATAAATCAAGGAATTGACTTAAAAAATTTAACCAAACTTTGAAGCCAAATTTTGGCTTCCAACCAAGTCTCAAAACATATAAATCCTAACAAGTAATCAACTTCCCAAAAAATAAAAATAAAATAAAATAATAATTCAAATCATGCCAATTAGAATTTTATTAAAAGTCAAACCCGACACCTAACATAAGGTATTCTCTTCTTCCTTGATCTCAAGACTTCTTTAATTTGTAAAAATTAATATATGGAGTTTGTGATTAGCTAAAATGGTTGACTAACTAAAATATAATAAGCTAAAGTAAACTGAACAAAACTAAACTAAGCTAAACTAGAAGTAAATGCATGAAATAAATAAGATAAAGTTGGGTTGCCTCCCAACAAGCACCTTTATTTTAAGTCATTGAGTAGATTTAGCCTGAAAGATCACGTAACACCCACTACTTTAAAGTAGTCACAAACAAATGGATTCACCATAGCCTTGGGCAATGAAATATGCATGCCCTATTTCAGAGTTTTGAGTTTATTTTGAAATTCTAACACATAAGTATCCATATATTTTTGACCGTCTAACACATATTTGTCAACAACACATAAAATTCCCCAAGCGCCCATTTTGTTCCAACCCCGTTTCAAATCCCACAAGTATGCATGAAACATGAGGTGGATTCATCAATAGTAGAGGTTGATTTTCCTTGCTCTCTTTATATGGTTCATCCGACCTTTATTGAATGTCTTCTGTTTCAACTTCCTTTTTGGCTTCTTCTTAATTATTTATGCAATCATTGAGATTTGGCATGTAATTTGGTGCAAGTTCCTCGTCCGTTTCTTTTTCTTTGCTTAGGTCATCACCTACTACGGCGGCTCAACCATCTCTTCATATGAAGCTTCACTTGAGGTCTTATTGTCGAGTAATTCATCAATCTTTCCTTGTAACCACATATTTAATAGTTGAGCATTAAGTCGTTCTTTTTGAGTCTCACAAAGGTGTTGTCAAGTCTCCTTAAGCAATTTCAGCTCATTTCGTTGTGATGGTAAACGTTCTTGATGTTGAGAAATTGGTGGATTCCTATAAAAAGAAACGGTGGATTCGCCTTATAACCGCAAAAACCATCATCATCGGGATAGTTTGGACAAACATTTATAAGATGGGAATAATCTCCACAAAAACTAAAAAGTTTACCCCGTTGAATATGAAAACACCCATTAGAATTTTTTTTTCAACATTAGACTTACCTACCCCTTTCACATTTTTATAGTGTGAGTGTTCATATTGGTTGTGATAGACCATGAAGTAATCCTGTAAAAAGTTAGACACAAGGATCTAGATAGAAAAAATTAAGAAAAATCAAAGAAAATTAAACTCAATCCTCAAGAATACGCGCAAAAAATTGACATGTGTCGCACGTGTATAATAAGTTTTTCATCTTTATTATACATTTAAATTTTGTAGTAGTGGTAAGTGGGACTGTCTCCATAGGGATTGTGTAACTTTCTTTAGTAAAAAATGATTTTTAGTTTCTTGTCAGTAATTACTTATTAATAATTAACTTAAATATTTAGAAAGCAATAAATAGATAAATAAATAAAAATGGATAATAATTAAAGGAATTAAATGAAAATAAAATTAATCTAAATACGAATAATAATTAAGACAATCAATGAAAATAAAAATAACCTTGTCCAAATGAAATTCCTAACTGAGTTTTAGTCAATTAATCATTGATCATGAAAGATAAGCTCAAACGATTCAATAAGTAGATAGCCTTTAGCAAGGCATCAGTTTTCCTTACACCAATGAAAAAGCCACGTTCTAATTTTATTGAGCAAACCCTTTTCAATACATAAAGACATTAACTTCACGCAATAAAACCGCATTACATTTTGTGAAAACTTTGAACTACTAAATCTAACACCTTCTAAAGCCACTTCAATATTAGATTTAGATCTCAAATTCACTTAGGACATCTAAACAATAATAGAACTTTTAAAGAATCCTAGTTACTACTTTAAATTAGATGTAGACTCAAAATACCACAATGCATATTTGCAACTATGCATGCAATACAAAGTTCATGATTATAATCCGCAAATAATAATCTATTAAACTAGTAAATCAAAAAGTACTAAATAATGTAAGAACTATTAAAATAAAGATCTCATAAAAGACTTATAACCATAGTGCAATCCCTTAGTCTAGAAATAAACTAAGCTAACAACTAAGAAAAACTCCATTAAAACCAAAAATGAAATAAAAAAAGAAAGGAGGGAGAGAGAGAGGGGGGAAAGTTAATTAGGAGGCCTATGATTCTATTTATATTATTTTTTTTAATTTTTGTTTCAGCCTCTAGAGTCGTTTAGATAGGCTAGATTAGGCTAGATACTCTATATCTTGATAGTTACAAACTTTATATAAACCACTTTTTACTTTGTTTAGTTTAGTTTTATTGATTTATCAATAAAACATTGAATATCCCTTCATATTTGGTTGGATACCCAATATGGTAAGGCTTGTTTTGAGAGACTAGGGGGCTTTGCGTTCCATTCCTCTAACTCCCCTTTTTATTCTCCTTTATTTTCTCAACTTTATAGATTGAGATAAATTCAAATACTTGCAACTTCATCTAAAATGGCCAAGTATCCCAACTGGTAAGGGATCCCAACGAGTTTTGAGGACGAAGGATCGATTCCCACCTCCAATAATCTCTTTTTATTCAGGATTTCTTGCTTTTCTTTTTATTCCGGATTTCTTGCTTTTCATAAATTCGTTATGCATGCTTCTCGAGGAAAATTGGACGTCTCCTAAAACACCACGGATTGACATCAAATGTGTACACAAATATGTGACACACTCATCACGAGTCACTAAAATCTTCATAAACTATACAATATATATCTTAAGGCTGATCTCGTAGTATTCTTCACATATGCACATTAGCTTATCTTGCACACTCCCACACTCGATCACTTTCTTTGTCAACTTTGCATAAAGACATCACTTCACCAATCAACGAACGCCTTATCATTACATGTCCAACCACATGTTTCCATGTCATCACCACTTCCAATTAGCCTCTGCCATGTCATCATCACGCATGGGCCTCGCTTCACTGCATCGGGATCCGCAAAATACGTTTTCAATGTAAATCCAACATAGGACTATAATATATGCATTTACATAGTTTTTTTTTGCCCCGTTTTCAATTATACACTTTAAAAAATTGAAATAAACAAATATAAGCTATTACGACCATATTTAAGAGACTTTACCTTATAAAACATACTAAAATGTACTGTAAAATCTTTATAATTTATTACTTATCATGAAGAACATGACTTCAATGTTCATTTCATGAAAAACAAGAAGAAGATGATAGTGTTCAAGTTGACAATGAAGTATTATTTGGAGAAGACAAAACCCCTCCTTTTTACTCTAGTTGTACAAAGTACATTAGATTTTCAACAACTGTGGTTCTATATCAACATAAAGCTCGACATGGTATATCTAATAATAATTTTAATGAACTATTGAAGATTTTGATAGACATGTTATCGTAGGATAATACTCTTCCCATGTCCATGTGGAAGGTGAAGAAGATGCTAAAAGAACATGAGTTTCATTACGAAAAGATTGATGCTTGTATGAAGGATTGTTGCTTATTTTGGAAAGAAAATGATGCTTTAGATGCTTGTCCTATATACAACTCATCTAGATGGAAACTAAGTAGAAACAAAAGGGAGACCAAGAAAAGAAGTCTTTCTAAAGTTTTGAGATACTTTCCTATCATACTAAGGTTTAAAAGAGTGTATAATTCATTAGAAATCACAAAGAACTTGCTATGGCATTCTTCTCATTTAAGCGAAATGATGGGATAATGTGACACCCAAGAGATTCTCTAACGTAGGATTCTCAAACCTCAAGTGGCCTAAATTTGCTTCAAAGCCTCTAATCTTAAGCTCGGTCTTGCGGATGATGGATTCAATCCTTTTCGCGACTTTGGTAATCAATATAGTTGGTGGCCAGTAATGCTAGTAACATACAATCTCCTCCATGAATATGCTTCAAGGAGGACAATATAATGCTAGCATTATTAATTCCAGCGCTTAGGCAACCTGGAAACGATATATATATTTATTTACAACCATTAATAGAGGATATTAAAGTTGTAGAATGATGGAGCAACAGGTTTGACACTTTGAGTAACAACGCGTTTAACTTGAAAGCAATTATGATGTGGACTATAAATGACTTTTCAACTTACGGTAATTTATTTGGATATTCTACAAAAGTTGATTTTACTTGTCCAAGATGTGGGATTAATACTTGCTTACGATGGTTGAAGGCAAGTAGTAAAATTGTCTCAGTATGGGTTACAAAAGATTCATTAGGCATGACCATCATTTTTTAAAAAGAGGGCGTGGTTTGATGGGAGTTGCAAAGAATGATGAAGAACTAATATGATGACCGAGTTGAAGTTCGAATGACAACCAAAGATATTTTAAATGATTGGGGAAAAATAAGAACAAAAAAAGTGAAATAAATTAGAACCTCATAAAATTTGGAAAAAGAAGTCTATCTTTTCTCGATTTGTCATATTTGGAGGTGAATATCAAGTTAACATGCTTCTTATTTTTTTTACAAATTTGTGTTAATGAGGTACACCAAAACCAATTTTATTAATGTGCGCTTACTATTTTTTAGCATCTAGTTTTGGGTCACAATTTAGACGTGATACACATCGAAAATGTGTACGAAAACATTATTGGAAAAATTATTGATTTGAAAGGAAAGTCTAAAAATGGAATTAATTCATGAAAAGATTTGCAAGAGATGGGCATTAGGCATTGATGGCATCGACAAGAGGTAAGAAATAAGAAGTATCTCCCAAATAAGCCATATATCCTTTCTAGAGCCAATAAGTATATGTTTTGCAAGAAGTTGGCAAGTATGAAGCTTCCAGATGGATATGGTTCAAATATAGCTAACCTTGTATCATTAGAGGATTACAACATTTTAGGCGTTATGTCCCATGACTATCATCTTCTAATGCGAGAATTATTATCTAATGCTTTGAAGGGGCTTCTACCCAACATACGACAAATTGCCATATTATAGTATTGCAATTTTTTTAATAAACTATGCCAAAGAGTTGTAGAGAAAAGGAAATTGTTGAAGCTTGATGATGATATCGCTGAGATGCTATACATGATTGAAAGATATTTTCCTCTGTCCTTTTTCGATGCCATGGTTAACTACCGGTAGATGAGATCCACCTATTACATTCATAGTCCATGTTCTCAACAAGTTATCTAATTATTTTTACAGTTTAAGTATAAGAATATTGAATTGTCAAGTTTATTAGCATGGCTTGCTCGTACACATAGAAAACATGCATTATCTTGTTCTGGTTACGTTATCAATGGGTTGAGGTTTCACACGAGAGATGTGGATAGAGTCACATAGGATAACAACGTCTCTATTGAATCGTCAAGTCTATATAGGTCAAAGTTGGGAGACCCTTCACAAGTAGTGAGTGGTGTTCCTTATCATGGGCTCATAAAGAACATCATTTTATTGGACTATCGAGTTCTTCAAGTTTCGGTGTTCTTGTGTGACTGGGTGAACGAAGGCAAAGGCCTGAGATCCAAAGATGGATTCACCCTACTTAATCTTCATTAGAAACAAAATCATAACTATCCTTTCATATTGGCTAGACAAGCTAAACAAGTATTTTATGCTAGGGAGAACGATACCTCAAATTGGTATGTCGTATTAAAGGCGTCACCTAGAGGATTTTATTATTCGACGATGTATGATGGAAGTGGGCAACAATCATCTTCTCTTTTTGATGTATCACGTTTGAATCTTGATACTTGTAATGAAGATGATAATTATGCTAGAGAAGATTGTGAGGGTCAATTTGTGTGAAAAGTTACAATTAATGAAAATAATTTTTGCTTGAACCTTATTGTTATTATTTAGTTGATCATTCAATCCGAATGCATTATGTGGAAATAATGCACATATGATTATGTTTCTTCATTATGTTTTGTGGTCTTTAATTTTAAATTTGCCTTGCTTGGTTCGTGTGGGAGTTAGTGTAACATATTAATAAGTAGTGATGTTTTTGTTTGGGAGTTGTGAACAAGCATGTAGGTAATCTACCTATTTTAAATTCTAGAATGTTTTTTTTTTTTTAATTTGACCTACTTATTGTATTTTTTGCGAATGTTTGGGTGTCTGTTACATACTCAAAAGATGGATCTACATAAGTAGGAGGTAAAAACTAAAAACCTTAATGCATTATTTTTATGTAAATAAGTATATTCTTAATTGTTACAAAAAACTCATTAATTATTATAGAGTTTAAGAAAATCACATAAAAGAAGTGAGAGAGATAGATGAGCTTGTAAATAAATACTAACTCAAAATTCAAGTTTCGATGTAATGATTGGGCTCCACCTAGGCTTGCTCATTCGATTTTAGCTTATTCTCCAGTTTTGCCTTGAGCTACATCTCGTGCACCATATGCAGCTCCATCTCAAGCCTGATCTCAAGCTACATTATCAGCCCTATCTCAAACTGCATCTACTACTCCAGCTCTGACTTTACTAGGTGGTTCTCAGTTAGGAGAGAGCGCCACTCAAATAGAAGGTGAACCACAAAAAAACCAAGAGAGGTTCAACAAGGCTTCAGACATTTGCTTTAATTACTCGCGAAGTACATCATTTCAATGAGAATGGTCAACCTATTAGAAAGAATTCTGATAAGATATCTTCTTTTTAGGCACTTTGGGGCATTATATAGACTAATCACTTTGTCGATCGGCGACTTTTATCGAAAAAAGATGGAATAACTGTGGAATTTGGTGAAGGTTAGATTTTCAATATTATTGTTAACTTAGTTATTTAGTTCCTTAATCTAATCATATTCATCTCATTACAAACTAAGATTTGCTAATGGCAAGACGATTAAAAGAAGATAATGTTTCAACAAGCATATCTCTCGGAGATGCTTTGAAAATCATGGTTGATAAGTTCTTTAAAGGAAGCACTTGAAGAAAGATGGTCGATGATTAAATCAATATTAAACTCGAACTGAAGAAGTCGAGTTAGTTGATTGGTTAGCATTACAAAAAGAAATAGATACATTGGCCTTCACGAAAGAAAAGCAATAAATTTAAAAGGCTTAGATTGAAGCATATACTTCATCATATTATGAGTCGAAAGGGATATGCTCGCCTCGAGGATGAAATGGAAAGTTTAATTTATTTGTCTCATATATATATTTCATTACTTCTTTTTATTTAGTGACAACTTTTTTAGTTCTTTTAAAGAGTAAAAAATGGAAGAGCCGGTATAAAAATAGTTGGTTTTTGGATAGAATGCCTTAAAAACAAAAAGGGGCGATCGACTAAAATTGCCGAAGTAGTGATATGATGAAGTGATATATAAACTTTCTTATTTTATTTTATTTAAGTGATATTTTATTTGTTGTTTAGGATTAATTACCATTGAAGGACAAAACTAATGAATGTTGAATAAGAACATAGGCTTCTCGCTTCTCAATGAATATACAACAACCCGATTGCATAAATGTGTGGTCCTAAACACCAAGTTCGCGTGAGAGGGCTTGGGTTTGGAGTGACTCCTTTTAATTTTAATGCAAAGCACAATTTTAGTTTGGAAGGTTTAATTGAATTTTAAAGATTACAAGAAAACATGAACAATTAGCGATTTCGTTTGTAGCCAACAAATGCCTCCATTTTAGCAATAAGTAAAAGCAATATTAGTCATCTAAGCTTAATTGCCTATTCGAGTTGAGAATTTGTTTTTTTTTGCTTGTAACAACAAAACAACCCTCCAAATATACATGGTGAGAAATACAAGATCGTTGATTGGTTATCTCCAAACAAGTTAGTCTGAAAGGAGAGGTTGAAACCGATGATCTAATGCATCTTATAGGAAACATACTTATTGGAAGAAGTACATAGTTAGTGTATGCAGATCGGATGTTTGAACCAAATGCTTTCTTGTGGAGGAATCAAAACAATTGGACAACACTGGACAATGCTTTTGGGGAAATAATTTTATGGCTAAAAGAAGTCGTCGCAATTATTTTCGCTTAAAACAGGTATAATTTCAGCACTAATTCTTTATCAAAGTAAACTACTTGAATATATATATTGATATTACACAATCTTATTTGGAATGTTCTTTATGTTTTTTGATAGTTAAGATTGTGTTGTAGAGTTCTAGTGGTTCATTAATTTGGTTTTGATTAGTTTCTTTTTTTTATTTTCAAATCTTGTAATGGATCCTTCAGAAGTTCACATTCACATTCTCGCGTATCTCCTTGGATTGAATCCCAACTATCAAGATGATTCTACATCTTGGCTAATGGAATTATTCCGATTTAAGGATCGATTGCTCACGATTTTAGTTCTCAAGGCCACTTCCTAAAGCAGTAAAAGCGGAACAAAACCTCTCTACATTGAAATGCCTAGTAAATATTTTAATAGTAACATCTTTAACATGTGTTTGCATATTCCTCACATTTTTCTCATCTCGTTGGTTCATAATGTACAAGTGTTTACGTTGTGCTTATCTCTCACATACATCATATTCTCGATTTCACCATCACAATTGTAAGTTATGTGAAACCCAAGTACAACATCTTTAAAAAAAGAAAAAGAAAATTAAGATAGCTAGTGAACTACACAGTTTTTTAGGAAGGTACAATTTAATGTTTCAATTGTATATGATAGCTAATGAACTACATAGTTAGTTAAGAGCTGCATTTTGATCATTCATCAAAGTCAGTTTCAACTGGAATCATTGGTTTATGCAGTGATGCCACTACTGGATTGTTCTATGCATATGAAAAACTCTATCTTTTAGGTTTTTGAATCTGGCCAATTTTTTCTTACTGTGTTGTTAAATAATGGAATCTCGTTGGTTTCCATTCATGATGATGTCCAATGCATGTGGTAAGTGTAATTGGAAATGAATGATTACATTACTACTTTAGTTCATTACTAGATATATTATTTAGCAATGTATGCTTGGTGAAGGTTAGTGGTACTGATGCACAGTTACTGCAATATGGTGTAGTATCGCTACACCCCAGGCATTAATTTAGGTGCATTTTAGATATAGCTTTTTAAATTACTCAAGGAGAAAATGTTTAGTATCAATTATTTTTGCTCCTAATTTTAGGATTTTTTATGTGTGTTTGTTTCAATGCTAAGGCTCCTTTTATGCAAAAGATAATTTTAGTGCGGCATCCCTTTATTCAAAAGTGATATTTCTATTTCTTGTTTTAGTTGTTTATGCTTTCTGATTTGAAATTTATACATGAATTATGATTGTCACAATAGTTAGCTAATACACCCATATTTCTTGGTGTTTTTTGAAAATAAATTTGACAAATTTTGTTTTAAGGTGACCTACAAATTGAGATTAGTGAGAATTTTCTTATTTGTGATTAACCATTTTAAATGGTTTGAATAAATTTGAAGGCTCCATTTTTAAAGGGGTGCAATTTTATCAAAATGGCTAATTGAAGTTTGAAGTTGTATTTTAGTTATCATATACAATTGATGTTGTCATAATCATCTCAATTGTTCGACTTGCTTGGCTTAGGCATATTGTTCAGGCGAATTAGGCGTAGGTGCTATGAAACTTTATGAAGTTTTCACTGACATCCAAAATTTGATAGTTATTTCCAAATGCTTATCTTTCTTTTGTAAGTTGCACCGCCTTAATCAAAAGTTAACAGTTCTTTGCTTTTTAAGCTTTGCTCAATACTCCAAAAATGAACTCTCATTGTATGTCTCAATGATTAAAACCCCATTACAGCTCACGCTTAGATTTTATTAGAAAAATGATTGTATCTTGAAGATATGAAGGGAAATGCTCATCAACACAATAAAACCTGTTAAAACTATCTAAATGATGAAAGTAAAATGACATTGTATGTATGTCTGTTTCACATGATTGTTCTCAATGATTAAGTTTACTTAAAACTATATTAAAATGACAGTGGTTTTTAAGTGTGTTCTGCTAGTTAGCTACTGCTATTTTACTGCAGAATGAAGTCCATCTTTATTTCTAACATTTTGATCATTAATGTTTCTTTTTATAATTGGGTCACTGGAAATATTTAATAGTTGTGTTTTTTATGTAGTTTAATGAATCCAGTTTTGTAATGAAAAAGAATTTAAATATAACAAACTCTTGCATAATTTTATCGAAAAAATATTCTAGGAAATTTTTTCAATTTTGGAAGCGCCTTTGAAAAACTTGATGAGCTTGATTTGGGATATTCTAATTTAAAGAAAAAACCTTGTCTCAAGAAATTTTAATTACTTTAACTACAAAAGTTATGTACGTTGCAAAAACCTTTTAACTATTTAGTCATTGTTACGATTACTTGCATTTCATGTTTTAATGAATGTAGCTGATAAAAGAAAAAGGAGATGCTAAAAGAGTCAAAATCCAAAAGTGACAAATTGATTAAAGTATGCATTGTGTTAGACCCTAGTTTATTGTGTTTTGGTCGGTCTATCCTTATTGGCAATATATTGTCAAAAATGAAGTTAAGTTAGTTTGGTAAATGTTGCAATGAAGATGGAAGCCTGACTTAGCAAGATGTCTGAGTTTAGATACAACTCACAGATAAATTGCAATGCAAATTTTTGTGAAGATTACAATATCAAAGTCAGAGTAAAAAATGAAGATAGAACTGAAGTCGAAGCAGGAATATAATGAGTTGGATACTGCAATAGAGCAACGGTCAGTATTAGTCTACAACTGTGAAGAAGTTCGATACTACAAAAAAAGAGAACTTCAAGATGCATTAAAACAAAAAATTCGAGAGAAAGGTGCATAAAGGACTTAAGAACTTTATGAAGACGATGAGTTAAGATTCATAATGGAATAGAAGACTAAGTTGTTGAACATTGGATTATTCCAACAGAAGTTACAACCGAAGACCAAGGAGGTTTTCCAAGTTGTATTATATTTAGGAGTAAATTCCTAGATAAAGTAGATAGATTGAGTCTATAAATACTCAATGTCGCCATTGTATGGATTGTCATTCATTACTTGAGTTTTATGAGAACGAGAGATCATTATAGTGGTTGTTCACATTATCAATTTGTTTAATTGATTGTTTAAGCTGAGCCTGCACAGAGGAAGACATTCAAGTTTTACTGAGATATCAGTTCTATGTTTAGTATTGATGTGTGCATGTTACTTCATCACTGATTTGTTAATCTCCTCAGATCTTTTGGTTTCCAAAACTTTAATATATTGTTTATGTATTCCCAATAAATCATATGAATTTTGAACATGCCATTTCTTCACATGTATCCACTAATTCTCTCACTTCTTTGAGCCAAATCTTGTAGAATTTACATGTCATTACTGATTCAGAAATCTCAGTCTGTTTGTGTGTTATATATTATATTGTTTTCATTCTAATGATACTAAAACATTAATATTTGATAAGTTTTTTTAGTTGATTCTTCAAGTCATGAATTTGTTGCATCTTTTAATTAGTTTGATGAGAAGCATGTTACGTTGTTCCCATACCGCATCAGAGTGATTATGTAGAACTTCCATTCTACAAAGATATTATGATATTTAATGTCAATTTTTTAGTCTAGTTTAATAATGTGAAATACATATATTGTAACAGGGATTTGCACTTAAAGATGCAACAAGGCTATCTCTCAAGGGGGTGTTAATATTCAATCCATTGTTGCTGGTTTGTTGCCTACATCTCATCCAAGTTTTGCTCTATAGAGGAATCTTGAGATGTTGAGTAGATGGAAAACGCCACCATTGCCTGATGGGCCTTTTGAGTTATTCATTGGCGTGCTTTTTGCGGGAACCATTTTGCCTAGTGGAAGGCTGTGAGGACGTCTTGGATGCAGTTTAAACTAATCAAATTATCAATTGTGGTTCCTCGCTTCTTTATGGCATTGGTATAAATTAGACCAAGTATAATGTTTTTATGTGAGGGATCTTATAAATGATTTTGAGTTTGAAAATGCTTTAAATTTGTGGAATTGATGGTTGGACAACATGGACTAAGGAAGTGAATGTCGAGCTAAAAAGAGAAGCGGAGTACTTTGATGATGATATTATTGTTCCTTTCATGGATAGCTATGATCTTGTGGTTTTGAAGACCTTTGCTATTTGCACTCTCTTATATAATTAGCTGCAATGCACATTAATAATTGTTGTTTATTATTATTTTTTATAGTAAAAGTTATTTGCCGCAAGAAACAATGGTCTAAATTTTTTAAAAACATTTGAAAGCCTTTTAACGATGGTACCCCTTATTAAAGGTTAGTGAAGGCATACCTATCGGTCAGTGACTGATAGGTAATAAACTATATAATAACCATGTAAAATCGATAGGAATGCCCTTAAGTTTTGTATCATCTCATAACATGACTAATGTCGTATTGGTTTAAAACCGATATGAAAGGCTTTAATATCGGTTTTTAATTGATATTAAAGTTATATTACGTTGTAGTGCAGAAATTGAAAAAAGAGGCGCATTTGCAAAAATTGAATTTTAAAGCTTTTTTGATTTCCACACTTAGTGTCATGGCAGATCCTAATCCACCTCCACTGCCACCACGATACCGCTAATTAACGGTAAGTGAAGCTGATGCCAATGTCTAAAGACACTTGGCACCACAACCACTTTGCATTGCATACCTGTAACAAGGTGGGGAATTTGAGATTAGGTCTAGTCTAATCCAAATTTTACAACTTTTCTATATTAAAAAGGATGAAGACCTCATTCTTTCCTTAAGGATTTTCGCCTCTCTTGCATTTCAATTCAACCTCATAATAGTAAAAAGGACATGATTAAACTTTGAGCTTTTCCATTTTATCTTAAGGATAAAGCTAATGAAGGCCTTTATTACCTTCCTTCGGGCTCATTACATGTTGGACTGAGATGCGTGCCGCATTTTTGAGTACCTAATTTTCTGAGAATCGAGCTTTCAGACTTATAAGAGAGATACGTGCCATCAAAATGGGAGATAGTAAGACCACGAGTAGATGTAGGGAGAGATATAAGCGTTTACTTGCAAGTTTCCCTAATCACCAACAAACCGATCTTTCCATTGTCTGATTCTTTGATGATAGTATGACACTATTTGAGCGGAGAATGTTTGACAATCTTTGTGGTTGGCACATTAGAGAAATGTTTGACAATGTTTGAAAATCTTTGAGGAGTTAATGACATTTTTTGAGGACATAGCAAGTCAATCCCATCAATATGGTGACCGAATTGCTTTGAGTAATACCGACGAGCCATGGGTGAGGTGGTTCATATGAGAATGATGATAAGATTGATAGGCTCACCTTCTTAGTTGAGAAACTTGTTCAATCTGATCCGAAACAAGCAAAAATCAGCCGTCAGTGGCCTTTTGCCGATCCCTCCCATGCGACAAAATTTGTCTGTTTCTATTTGAATATGAGCAAGGAGTCAATGATTTAGTGAACAAATTTGAAGGTCAAGCACGTGGTCAATTCACTAATACTTGTCAACTTGATATTAGGAGTCCCTATCTTCGCTATGGATTTTCCAATCCCAATTACCAAACCTTTGTTCCAAGAGGTCAGCCTTTGCCCCAACCTAATCCTCTAACACTACCTTCCACTAGTACATCCTTAGAGGACATGGTTAATATTATGATTACATCTCAAGATAGGTTCCAAGAGAATGTTAAAAAGAACCAAGATGACAAAGATAGAAAAAATCAAGACACCAAGGCTAGCATTAGGAACCTAGAGACATAAATGGAACAAATGACAACCCAATTGAATATGATAGAGATAAGTTAAAGTTGCCAGTTCAACTATAATTGAATTCAAATGTGAGAGCCCATGATGTCACTCTTTGAAGTGGTAAAGAGTTGGAAGTGACTCTACCAAAGCAAAGGAAGTCAAAGGCGAAACCTCAAGTTGATGAGGTAGAGTAAAAGTTGGAATACTTTGACATGTCAATAAATAGACATATTTTATAATGTAATTTAGGTTGATTTTAGATATAAATGATGATATTACACTAGGTATTCTCTTATTTTTGTAATTTCATGATTTAATTAGGAAAAATGAAGAAATGAAGAAAAAGAGGAAGAAGAGCGAAATAGTCAACATGAGAAGAGGTCCAACGATTAGCCAACGATACATGAATACACTAGGAATCACCATCTAAATCAACTGCAAAGAAGAGCGTGCGCATCATCAACGAATTAGGAAATATACTAGGAATCGCTAGTTGAATCGGTGGAGCACAAAGACTAATTTTATGTGATTAACTCAGCAATTTATGAACATAATTTAATTGCTTAAAAATTTGTGAGGTCGATTACGAGTTTTTTAGATTATTATGAATGAGTTGAGTTTATCTATGATATGTATAACTTAGGAGATTATAAATAGGAACCTAAGGCTTCAAAATCAAACTCTCTCCTACCTCTTCCACATACTTCATAAGTTTTTTTTATTAATAGTAAGTTAGTTTATATTGAGTTGATGTTTGAAGTTACATTGGAGTTCGATTTATTTCATTAATAGGTTTTTATTTAATTATGTCTTTTAATTATATTATCGCGATGTTTATTTCCAACATGAATGAGTGATAAGTGATTATTTATACGTATATAAATGGTTAGTTTAGTCATACATTTAGTAAAAAATATCCCTAAATGAGTTCTTATTCATGGTATTATAGTCCTTTCATGGAATTAAGGTATAACAAAGGAATTAAGAAAAACGAGAAGAAATGGAGCAAAAACCCACAAAATCGAGTTGGCTCCGCGGTACATATGTTAACGCAGTGGGAATACAAGGCACGATGTTGGAATGAAAGGCACGACGTAGGAAAGAAGAAAAAATGAAGAAAATCAACTCTAGAGGTCTGGCATATTGGCGGCGTTGTGGCTTAACACACATGGCACCGGGGCAGTAAGCGACAACGCCAACCATGCATGGAATTGAAAGTGGAGATTTAATTCGAGTTAAATTGTAATTTATAGTTTCTAATTTTTATTAAGAATCATAAATAGGTATAAGGACGTAGTAAACTCATAAGATACACCACATAGAAGGAGATTAGCCACCATTAGAGTAATTTAGCATTGTGTTTAGTATTAAGGAGTTTTTCTCTGAGAAAACATAGAAGACTCCATGTTTGCAATCAATATTTGATTTCATTAATTAATTCAAGGTAATATTTATACTAATCTCTTATTTGCAATAGTTTCTATAATGAATTGTGATGTGTGTGTTTGAATGATATGTGAGTGGTCTATTTATCTTAGGGATCAATGGATCCTATGGTATAAATGCTCGCTTTGAATAGGAATAAAAAGTGATTATAAAAATGCAATGGTTATAATTTGCATTGTTTATGAGCTTAATGCTTTAGACATCTTTATCACGTGTTTAATGAACTTAGGCTTTAGAAGTTATCATGGCCATTGAAGCTTTTAATCCAGTATATGAACTAGTACAATCGTAAAATACACAATATTGAGTGATAGTTGTTGATTAGGGAGGCGCGGATATTAAACTTAGTTGGTTATGAATCCAATGATTTTGGACTTCAAGCAATGTGGAGTTTATGTTATTCACACCAATAGATGGAGTTCTAGTTTGCACATTAGAATCTTCTTCGTCACAACATGAGTAATGAAGTGAATTTAAAAGGAAATCTATCTATTCTATTAGGCATTGCACACAACATATTAAGATATAAAAGTGAATACAAAGCATAATATTAAATTCCCTAAGTACGGTTGTGAACTAAGATATCCTTAATATAAGAAGTCAAGTAAGTTTAAAGTGATTTTTTAGAATAGTTTAGATTAGTAGAAAACCAATTAAAAGTGAATCCCTTAGCAATAGTTCAAGTTAAGTAGGTAATATACAACTAGTGCAAAAACCTTTCCCGAGGACGATATCCGCGATCGACGTAAGTTGATTGCACTATTACTACAAGCTAATCGTTATACTTGCAGCGCATCATCACTTTGAGAAAGTGGTTTCTTAATCTATAAAAACCCTAGACATGTATATATTTTGGATTGCTATATAGTTATAATTAAGGAATCATGTACTTAATGCTTTAAATCTAGTCATACACAAAAATCAAAATTTTAATAAGTTATTTTTGCGTATTACAACTAATGAAGATTGATATTGCATGTATAGTTGCAAATATGTATTGTGGTTTTATGATTCTGATTATATGTCTATGATTATTGACAACATCGAAGTAGTTACTAAGATTAATCTATAGAGCCATATTACTTGAGTTGATGTTTTAGGTGATTGTGTTCTAAGTTATTTAATGATTAGCATATTGTGATTAATATTTGATTTAAATTAGGCATGATTTTCATTGAGAGTTGATGCTATTGTAATTTCTATTTTATTGTGCTTTATTCAATAAATAGATTTACAATGTTAAGGATATGGCTTATTTTCCATTAAATATAGAAAAATCGATGGTTTGTTAAATGCTATCAAACTATTATGAATTAGGATTTAATAATTCCAAGATTCCATGTGATATGATTATAACTAAGTTATGAAGTGATGTTATGTTCTAGTGTTTAAATGCAATCCAATTATATTACATTGTTTACTGGGAATTTATTTAGATGTTTGTTTAGATATTTATATTATGTTGAATTTGAATTTTTGTTTTATTAAGTTTGCATTGAATTGTTTGAATTAGTGTAGTTAGTTTGGTTAAGTTAGTAGTTATAGTTTTTAGTTATTTAGTATTCTAATTCTCGTTAAATGAGATTAACTAAATTAAGAAAAACAAAACAAAAGTGCTTTCCTTAAAAGTTTGCAAAATCCTTGTGGAAACGATATCCCATTTACCACTACTACAAATAATAGGAAAATACGAAAAACTACTATGCACGCTCTACACTCATCAATTTTTAAGCGCTGCATGACAGTGATTTTTAAATAATTTCTTAGTATTTTAGATGTTGTATGGTCTACACACTTTGTCGGATCTTTACATTCGATTGATCTTAAAATAAATAGAACCTTTAATCGAAGTTTAAGACAACAAAAAATTAGGGAACATTTAGTTAATAGGATGGAGGATAAAAATAATAATATTAATGACAATGTCATTAATAATAATGATAATAGAGTTATCAATAATAATAACAACTTAGACAAGCAAATCAAAATGTTACAAAGATATGAGCCTATCTCGCATAGCATACCCCGATGAATTTCTTGAATTTGAACTTAGATCTAAATTTATTAGTGCATTACCTAACTTCTATGGTAAAGACAAGTGAAGACCCATAGGAATTTATAAGGAGTATCAACATAAAGTTAACTGATGAAACCAAAAGAAGGTACCTTAGAACAAGTCAAACTTCAAGCTTTTCCTTTTGCATTGAAAGATTAAGCACAAGATTTGTTGTTCTAACTCCCTCAAGATTCAATAACTACATGGACTCAAATGTTAGAAGCTTTATTATAATGAATATTTTCTTGCTAGAAAAACTAGTTCTTATAGAAAGAAAATCACATATACAAAGATGAAAAATGATGAAAATTTTAATGATTTTTGAGATAAATTTCAGAGATTAATTTCTTCTTGTCCACAATATGGATATACTCAAAGAGCTTTATAAGAATATTTCATTGAAAGACTCAATAATTTTGAACAAAGGTTATTAGACAAAGTATGTGGTTGATCTTTATTTGAAACAATACCTACTTTGGCAAAGGAAGCAAATAATAAAATGGCTCAACAATCTAAGCAATAAGGTGAAAAGATTGAATCCTCAAGAAAGAAACTTTATGAAGTTGATAATAGAAAAAATAATACGTCCGGTGATAAAATTAATAAATTATCTAAAATGGTTAAACTGCTAATTAATGATAGATCTAATCAAGTTCAAGCTCGTGGTTTTTGTAATGAGGCTACAAAGCCTACTGGATGCATGCCCTACTCCACATGAAGAGGATAATCAAGAGGTTAATGCAATGATGAACAAATTTTCTAGTCCCCTAAGAAATTAATATAATAATAATACTTATTATCCTAGAAAACCACACATAAATCTTAGTTATGGTCCTCAAAATCAAAATTATAATACTTATAGTCCAAGAGCTCAAATGCAATCTACACCTAATCAACAACCTCAACAAAATGCTCAATGTACATATCAAAATTTAGAGCAAACCTTGCATAATTTTATAAACCAAAGTCATCAAAATTTTACACAGATTTCTTAAAATCAAATTAAGACTGGTACTACTATCAATAATCTGAAAAATCAGTTAAGCCAAGTGAATTTAAAAAATAATAGGTTAAGTACTTAACAGAGTAGTCAAGCTAAAACACCTACTCAAGCTATTGTTGCTCCTACTAATCAAGCACAAGTTAATGCTTTATTCAGTGATGAGAAAGATACACCTAATAAAAAGAAAGCACATAAAACTATTGAAAAATAAGCAGAAGAAATGATGGCTAATGTCATTCCTGCTAGAGAATGGATGGCTGAATAATTAAAATACACACCTTTTCCTGAAAGACTATACCCATGATATTTATACCCATGACATTTAGCTAGAGTTGAACAATACGAAAAATCTTTTTGAAAGTGTAAATTAATTGTTAAGGATGAAAATGATAAGAGTTCTTATGATTAGAATGAAGATATTTGTTCATATTGTACCATTCCACAATAATTAGCTTATGTTAGGGAGGAAGAAAACAATGAAGACATTCTCAAAGCATTTAGGAAAATAGAAGTTAATAAACCATTGATGGAATCATTTAGGCAATTTTCTAAGTATAATGAAGTTTTGAAAGAATTCTTTGAATTAAAGGATAAATTTTTAGAATAATCTAAAGAAAACTTAGGACAAAAGGTGTCTGCTTTAATGAAAAAGCAAATACCGAGAAATATTCCAATCTATGAATGTTCTAATACCTTTCACATTAGGAACTTCTTTAATAGATTTTTCTATGTGTGATCTTGGAGCATCAATTAATGTTGTGTCACTTAAACCATATGAGTCATTGAAAAGAGGTTCATTGACCAATACACCTATTAATGTTACCTTTAGTGACAACACAATTATTAAACCTCATGGTTTACTACCAGATATCTTAGTAAAAGTAAATGTCTTAGTAAAAGTAAATGACTTAGCATTTCCAGCTGACTTTAATTTCATAGAAATGAAAGACTTGGTATCATTTAAATCTCCGCCTATACTCTTAGGAATACCATTTTTTAAAATAGCTAAAATAATGTTAGATCTATCTCGAATGAAGAATGTCTATGAAATTTGAAAATAAAATTGTCACTTTTCATTTTAATGATGAAGATGTCTATGATAATTGTGATGAATCTAATAATGAACAAACAAATGATAATGAATCTTTAGAATTAAATCATCTTAATTTAAAACTGAAGTATATGTTTTAATATAATAATAATGGAAGATGAAAATGTTATGACAAAGAATGAGCGAGTTGAAGATACTTCAAATCAAAAGATAATAACTCAACAATGGAGAGTTAAATAACCGAACAATGTTGAAAATGATCTTAAAATGCAGGAGTTTAAAGTTACAAAGAATAAGAAAAAGAAAAAGAAGAATGTAGCAATTGTCAAACTCGATGATCCATGAGATATATACGAAACATTAAAGTTAAATGGACTTGGTATTTTAAAGCTATTTGCGATACGGGTTCTAAAGCAAACTACATGCTAATTCATTTCTTTTTTCACACTCAACAAGAGTTGGATGTTCTTGCTTCAAAAAAGTTATTCTACCAAACGATTATTCAAAGAAACCAATATGAGTGGTTACTAATATACCAATTCAAATTAACAAGTACATTATTCCCAAAAACGTTTTGGTTATGCCACACTTCATCAATGAAGATACTCCATTAATCTTTGGAGGACCTTTCCTAGCCACTTCGCAAGGTGTCATGGATATTCTAAACAAGACAATCACTTTTAGGCGCATGGCCTAGAAATCACCTTTCTGGAATGACACTAAAGTGAACAATCCTACATTTAAGTTTATATAACTAGTTTAGAAATGTGTGGTTTAGTCGAGCCAACGTTAGTAAACAAAATGCTTTATGGGAGGTAACCCATACTATATCTTTATTTTTTAGTTTTAGTATCGATTAGTTTGTCGTCTTGATATTCTCTCAACTTTTGACTCTTGTAATGAGGATATTTTAGGAATTCAATTTTGAAATAACTTCATGTAAAGGGGGTTGATTAAGCCAATTTCTTTCTCGTATTATATTTTCTTTATGCATTAGTTTTTTCTTAGTTAGTTATTTATAGTAATGAAATTATTGTTTAGTACAAATCGTAGTCAAATTATGATAATATTGAATAATTATGCCTTTATATTGAATATATATATATGTGATATTATATGGAAAAACCAATTAAATTGAAAAAATAGTTAAAATATGCTGGTGATTTCCCAAAGATTTTAGTTTGTACTGGAAGTCGCAGAGAAAATTGATAGCACTATGTAGAAATTTTAGTGAAATTTCAGGTTTGCGATTTGTCACCGATTTGAACTTGTAACTAGGAATAGATGAACTAGTCGCTGAGCCACTGATGCTCATTCTAAGAAATTTGGGCAATGATTTCTTAGCGAATCCACTTAATCTTTGATTAGCTAAGAACAAATACGTGTTTTAGAAAATAAAAACCCAAAATTGACATTTATCCATTTCACACTCAGAAATTATTGCAAAGTTTTGATTGAGAGACCAATTTTTGTCTAGATTCAACCATCCAAAGGTAGATTTCAGTGCATTTAAGTAATTTCCACCTTAATCTTCACACTTTCAAACAAAGATTTGGTGAGTTTTGAGACTCGTAGAGAGCCAGCTAGGGCTTGAGCAAGGGGAATTCGAAGTTGAAGCTTAGAGGAGTGTTCTAAAGAGTCTTAAATTTTCAATCTTGAAAGATTCACTTCCAAGAAGGTAACAAATGAAAACCTTAACCTTTTATTGATTATATTTTCAATTTTTCATCGATTTTTGGATTATATTTACATAGGTTAGAATCTAAGTTTTGAAATTTTCACTCTAAATTGGTTTTGATATCGAATGTTTTCAATTATAATACTAGTTAGAGAGTGGTGTGTTATTTTGTTTATTGCTATCGGATTTTTGAATTATTTTTAGTATACAACAAATGGATTGAATTTTCTATGGAAACTAATTAGAGACTAAGTCTCAAATGAGTTTGGAGGGTTTTGTGTTTGTCTATCACATGACATGAATAACTTTCGAATGATTATTTTTATCAACGATGTTTTATCAATAAATTTAATATGAATTTCAAACTTTCAATTTATAAATGACTTTTCTAATGAATTTCTCCTTATTCGATAAATAAGCTGAATTTTACCGAACACTTTTCCAACAATTTGGTTTTAAATTGTTTTACAAGTTCGTTCTTTACTTGTACTTATTCAAATGGCTGAAATTGGAATGGGTAGAAATTGAAAGGATGAGAAAAGAAAGGGGGAGTTAATAGAGAAACCAAGGATAAATCCAAAGTTTCCCTAATCCAACCTACGTCAATTTCATTTAGGATACCCGAAGCATATCACTACCAAATTTTTTGTAAGATCATAAAAGCATGTTGTTATTACATCAACGCCAGCTTACAACGAAGTCTGTAATATTATGAGATGTTGAACTACAGGGCCACCTTACTTTACCACATTTTCATAGAATTGAGATATCTAGACGTTGGAAAGATTATCTATGAGTCGATAAGGTGTGTCATCACAATGAAGAAGAATGATGGACTACTTTTTCCTTTGATGATCACTACTTTTTGTAGAGCAGAGCAAGTAAACATGGCAGGACTTGAGATGGATGTTTTACTAGAGAATACCATCACAGATGAAGTTATTGAGATAAATAACAAAATTGATGGTTATTAAGACTCCGAGAATGAGAGAGAGAGAAGGCAGCGATAGCCTGAAGAGAAACTTAGTAAAGAAGAAATATTAGAAATGACACGAGGAGAGTTTTGGAAGAAATGTTGAGAGCTAGATATGATTTGAATGTGGAGCAAGCTGTTAGGGACTATGATGGACTATACATGGAAGAGTCAGAGTTGGCCTATATTGGTACAACTCTGTGCAATTAAATACAAACTTTGAGCAATCAAGAATTGGTGTTCGAGAACCAGAGGCCTTAGAAAGAAGCATTCATAAAATGGAGAGAACGATGTCTATAAGACATAGAAGACAAGGAGGCACAAAAGTTCATGTACCGTCTCCACAGATGAGGCTACCAGTTAATAGTAGTCTTAATGTTCCATTACTCCAGGTCAGGACTACTACCTCTATGACCTCGCTGCAAGTTACCAGTCCTAGAGGAATGACCTAGTAGAGGATGATGATGATGCAACTTTCAAGTGACGACATTGATTTCTTTACTCCCTTTTATGTTTTTTGTCTTAGAGTGATATTGTGTGAGGTCTTACTTATATCTCTCGGTGATACACTCGTTTGAAATGTGGTGATATACTATTTTTGATTTATGCTTAGTAATTTGATAAAATTGATAAAGTTCTTTGGTGATGCATTTGATGCTACATTTGTTAATAGGTGATGGTTTATTCTAACATTTACACTCTTTTTAATGAAATTTATATATTAATTTTAATTTTATATATTAATTATCCAATATATGATTATATCAATTCGTTTATACTTCATGAGATTTTTTTGTTTTGTTGGAAAGCTGACTTAATTTTTAAACCTTGAGGACAAGGTTTGGAATGAGGTTAGGGGTATTTTAGGTGAAGTATAGCAAATATAGCAAAGAAAGGAAAGGAAAGAAACGTAGAAGATAAATCAAGAATTGATTCAAAAAAGTTCAAACTTTTTATCCGATATTCAAGTGAGTTGATGAAATTTTTCAAATTTTCTTCCAAAATCAAGTAAGTATGAATTTCATTTTATTTTATTTTTAGTTAGGAATAGAATGATAATGAATATGAATATATAACTAGATTTTGAAAGGAAGTGATATTTTTAGTGCCTAAGTGAATTATATGATAGAAGGAATAAATTTTATACCCCTTTTGATTAACTTCACTAGTTGATGTATACACCAAATTGATTGCCTTATGTTAGTCATGAGAATGGGTAGAAGATCGAAACAATAGTGCAAGATTAACAAGACAGATTTCTAAGAATCTTATGATACAAAGGCTATTGATTAAGTATTTTTATAGTATATATAGAAAGTTATTATGCCACAATTGAAAGAAGAAATGAGCTAGAAACAATTGAATTTTATAAGTTAGAAAGAATACTTTCTTTAACTTTAGTGGATAGTTAGAAGTGTTAACAAGAGTTTACAAGTATATAGAGAGTCCTATAAATTCTATTGGAAATGGAGCAGGGAATCTATAGTGGAAAGAATGTGAGAATGTCCATAGGAAATGGAGCAGGTACTCAAAAAGCAAAATATAGATAATAAAGAAAAAAATAATTAAAATAAAGTATAAAAAATGGAGAGATGAAAATGATGGATATTCTTAAACTTTTTAGAGAAAAATTTAGCTCGAGTGCTTGAAACTACTGTTGATTGAAGTATTTCTTAGTCTAACACGTTTTAAATGATATATTCATTGATATCTTTGCAAAAATCATATTGATTTTAATTGTGGTGCTATAAAAATATTTTCTAAAATTAAGATTAATCTAGTGGTTTTTTTGTTTTGAGATTCTATATTAGTCATTGTAAGCTTGATGCTTGTCAAAGGTGGAGATTGAGAAAACCTATATTGTGTACTTGACCTTGGTATTAAACTTAAAGTTCTAAGGGGTGTTGCATTGAGTTGTTGAGTTATCATTAAGGGATGTTTCATTTTGTTTAATCATTCTATTCTATCATAACTTTCATTTACTTGTGTGTAATATGTTTTTATTTAAAGATCATTTCTATTTTAAAACTTTTATTATTCGAAGTGAAGATGAATTAGATTGAAATCAGTTTATAAAGAATAAATAAAGAATATGATTTAAGGGTATTCTTTTGCACGGGACAACAAAGTGCTAAGTTTGGGGTACTTGACAAGTCAATAATTAGAAATATTTTATTGTGTAATTTAGGTTGATTTTAGATATAAATGATGATATTACACTTTAGGTGTTCTCTTGTTTTGTGGTTTCAGGGGATTTAGTTGGGAAAAATGAAGAAATGAAGAAAAAGTGGAAGAAAAGCAAAATAGTCAACTGGAGAAGAGTAACTATGATTAGCCAGCGATACAAGAATATAATAGGAAACATCATCTAAATCAGCAGCAGAGAAGAGCCAACGAATCATCAGTGAATTGAAAAATATACTAGGAATCGCCAGTTGAATCAGTGGAGCACATAGTCCAATTTGCAGTGATTTACTGAGCAATTTGTGAGTATAATGGAATCATTGACAAATCGCTGAGGTATGTTATGATTTTTTTAGAATACTACGAAGGATTTGAGTTTATCATATGTATAACTTAGAAGACTATAAATAGGACCTTAGGTCTTCGAAATCAAACTCTCTCCTACCTCTTCCACATACTTTATAAGTTTTTTTATTAGTAGTAAGTTAGTTTATATTGAGTTGATGTTTGAAGCTACATTGGAGCTTTGATTTATTTCATTAAGAGGTATTTATTTAATTATGTCTTTCAATTATATTATTAGGATGTTTATTTCTAGCATGAGTGAGTAGTTTATTAATCTAAATAAATCCTAGACATGTATATACTTTAGATTGCTATATAGGTATAGTTAAGGAATAAAGTACTTAATGCTTTAAATTTAATCATACACAACAATCACGGTTTTAATAAGTTATTTTTGCGTATTACAACTAATGAGGATTGATATTGCATGCATAGTTGCAAATATGTATTGTGGTATTGTGATTCTGATTCTATGTATATGATTATTGACAACGTAGAAGTAGTAACTAGGATTAATCTATATGGCCATATTAACCGATTGGATGTTCTAAGAGATTGTGTTCTAAGTTATTTATTGATTAGAATATTTTGATTAATATTTGATTTAGATTAGGCATGATTTTTCAATGAGTGTTAATGCTATCGTAATTTCTATTTTATTAAGTTTTCTCCAATAAATAGATTTACAATGATAAAGATATAACTTATTTTCCTTTGAATATAGGAAAATCGATGTTTGCTAAAGGCTATCAACCTATTATAAATTAGGATTTACTGATTCCAAGATTCCATGTGATATGATATAACTAAGTTATAAAAATATGTTATGTTCTATTGTTTGAATGCAATCCAAGTATATTACATTGTTTAGTGGGGGTTTGTTTAAATGTCTGTTTAGATATTTATATTATATCGAATTTGGATTTTGTTTAATAAAGTTTGCATTGAATTGTTTGAATTAGTATAGTTAGTTTGGTTAATCTCGTAGTTATAGTTTTTAGTTATTTAGTATTTTAATTCCTGTTAATTAGATTTACTAAATTAAAAAAAAACAAAACAAAAGTACTTTCCTTAAAAGTTTACAAAATCCTTTGGAGATGGTATCTCATTTACCACTATAACAAATAATAGGAAAATATGAAAAACTAATGTGCACGCTTGAATACTTCCTTCCCTTCCAAGGAGACTACTTCTAATATAGCATCCCCTATCTCGATTAGGGCGATACCCTGGTGTGAAACCCTAGTTAAGCCCCTAGGTATGCCGCCTTTACTTAACTAGAGCCAACACCTCTCCTTCCAAACCTGTTAAACTCAACTTGTATATCAATATTGAACTATAAATCGAAGTATACGCGACAAAAAATTAAAACTTTTTCGATAATACAAATGATATACGTTAATCAAGTGCTTATCGAAATCAAAACATGATTACAAAACCTCATAACCATGTTATATTACAATAATGTAATTCAAACAATATATATACACATATACAAGGAAAGCTCATTACACTGCAGAGAAGACAATAAAACTCTTAAGCCTTTTCCCTTTAGCTGAAGCGTTGACTTGCAAACATAAAATGTTAAAGGGTGTAAGCACTCCAACTTGCTTAGTAAGTGGTGCTCGAAAACATATCAATCATTAACTAATACTGATGAATCAATAAATAGCAATATGAATCTAAAACATATTTATTCAGGAATATAAATTGATATAAACAATATATAACTGAATGGAAGTCAAATAGGTAACATGCAACTGTACTCGCGATTTATATTTGAAGTTTAATTACAGATTCGTACTCTCACATCACTCTAGAATACAACCGCATAATCCACATATTGGCCGACAAGGGATTCCGCTGATTTATTGAAGCTTGACTCAGCTACCAACTTTAGCTGGACAATGATGACTAAGGTAAAACTTTGGCTAACTGAGGACAAATAGGCGGAATCCATTTTAAGGCTAACCTTTTCAATCCTCATTCCCGGTCCTCCTCGTCGACCATGTTCGGGATTTTCGCATATAAAATAGTCAAATCACAATACATTGCCCTATTCCCAGTCTATAATACTATATGAAATAAATATACTAAATCATGAAACACAATTGATAAGAATATTAGTCCCACTTACCTTGGTTAGGTTTAGTTTCTAAACTCCTAACTTTTGGGTCATACAACCTTTCTCGGTATTTGAGAACCTATCACAAACCATTTGAGGTCATTATATGTCTAATACCCCAAGTTTAGAACCCCTAAACCCATATAATCTACTATTTAAATTTTAGCAACATTGTTGTTTTCTGAGGTGGGAGCGTGCTCCCTACTTTGGTAGGGTGCGCTCCACCAACTAGGTTCATGAGCATTTACGAAAGGAGTACGCTTCCCTGTTATAAGGAGAACGCTCCACTATGGAGTGTCTTCATAGAGAACAGAGCAACAACCCATGTTTGATCATCAACACATTACCACAATAACCAACACCTCACCACAAGCTTAGGGAATGCCACTAATGAAGTCTTAAACCATTTCCAATCACTAACAACCATAATTAACAAAGACTCACTATCAATTCAACTAAAACTCCAAAACTAATATTGAAAGAACTTGTTAAAAAACACTCACCAACTATGATAAATCACAAAATCACTATTGTTTGATCCTTTCTCACCTCCCAAATCACTCTCTCTATAGATCAAACCTTCACCTGCTTCCTCTTAATTAATTAATGAAACAATAATAAGTTTGAAGCTTTTGATTTATATATATATATATATATATATATATATTTGGATTTTCCGAGCTACGCATCATGCTATCACGAGGTTTATCTAATGGAGATGGTGTTAAAGTGACAAACTCATAAAGTGTCACACATCTTAACACATCCTCCACTTACGATCATCTCGAGGCGATCCAATGATCCATATCAATCAAATAAGACTATAGTTTTATTTATATATATATATATATATTTATAAATCAATTATATATAAATTTATATATATCCCTATGTATTTTATCGCCTATAATCAGACATGGCAACGAGTACTCTCGGGCGTGCATATTCATTTCATGACTCCCTCGTCACACTAGGTGTACCAGTGATTTATAAATTAGTTACTTTTTTTCACAATTATAGGCTTATATTAGTCTTTAATTAATCCAACACATATAAAATTTGTTAAACATATCACACAAATACCAAACATTACATAAACATACGCACACACAAATGATGGTATGCCAAACTTAACCACGAGTGTAACTTAGGTTAATTAGGATTCAGGTTAACACTAATCACCAAATTAAGGTAACAAATCGTTACGTCTAAAAAGAATGAGGTTTCTCAACCTCCTTTATAAATCAAGCTTCCCTACCCTCAATGCATAATGCTTATCAAAAAGCCAGCAGAGCAAGAGATACTGAAGGTCTTCAAGAAAGTGAAGATCAATATCCCACTTATCAATGCTTTAAAGCATGTTCCCCATATGCTAAATTCCTAATTATCTTTGCACTGAAAAAGGGAAGTTGAAAGGCCATGAGAAAATTAGTGTTAAAGAGAATGTCATTGCTATCTTGTAAAAAAAATCTCCTCCAAAGTGTAAGGATATGGCTTGCTTTCGGTGCCATGCAATATTAAGGAGGTTACCCTCTAAAAAGCCATGTGTGACCTTAGAGCTTCAATCAATGTCATGCCACTTTCTACCTTTAAAACCCTTAACACCAGCCATGACCTAGAAGTTGGTGTAGTAATCCAATTGATATACCAACTTGTTGTTCACCCTGTTGGTGTTTTTGAAGATGTATTAGTGAATGTTAACGAATTGGTCTTTCTGGAGGGTTTGTATGTTGTTGACATGAAAGATGGCCCTTGCATTAATGGCTCATCTCTTCTTCCTGGCTAATCATTTTTGAAAACAACTCACAACAAGATTAATGTGTTTAATGGTACAATCTTTATGGAGTTTGATTGCGAGATCATCAAATTCAACATCAATGATACTATGCAGTAGCCTAGTGACGTTTCTTTCATTTGTACCTTTGATTGCATTGATACTTTTGTGGAAAGAACTTCAACACTAGTGATAATAGCAATACATTGCAAGTAGTGCTTGAGATCCATATATACACCAACACTTTTAGGAAGAACACAGTTTCTTTCGACTTGGACATTGAAGATATGGTGATAGAGTTGGATTCTTTTTCCTTCCACCCATTTAGTGTTTCAATTTTGACTTGCCTATCTGTGACAACCCCTCCCTTAACCCAAGGCACCGCCCAGCCTAATCCTTTCATGAAGCCCTAATCTTAGTCCTGTAGGACTTAGCAACATATTAGTCAACATTTTCATCCTATCATCCTCGCTATTTGTGATCAAGCTAGGTATTACACAACTAATATTATTTCGAAGTTAATTAAAAGTTCGTAATCACTTTAGGTTTATCAACGAAAGACTTAATAAAAATCTCTACTATGGAAACAAGGAAACAACGATCACATGTATATAAACATTATAACGACGATAACAGTGAACATCATGTGTCAAATCGGGTAACTATCGCTTAACCTAAAAATAGAACCCAAAAGTATATAAATGACATACAATAAGTCTTATAATACAATATCCAAAAACCTACAAAATTCTGAAGTAGAAACACTCCAATAGATCAGAGATAGTCGCTGATCTTCTCATTGCCTAGTCTACTTCTCGATGGATCTGCACGCACCGTCATAAAAAGTAAGCTGAGTACAATAATGTAGAAAGTAACATTGAGAGACATTTATCCGCATTTCCAAACATAATAGGAATACGTCTAACAACACATACACTAATAATACAACATTATTCACTGAAACACAAACACATCACCAAACTTTATAGTTAAACAAAGTGACATCAACAAAACCATTAAAACGAACTAAATACAGTAAGTTGTGTATCCAACACATTAGCCCAGATATTACCTTTTTGGTCACATATCCCTCTAGTAATAACTTATTTAGCAATGCATTTAGGTACTATCCTTAGTAGCTATGAAACACTGCTTATCGACCTCATGTATAAGTCAGCACACAGTATTTTGGTATTACCCTAGTTGATCACCGCTTAATCATTTCATCAACCTTATAGAGTATGTACGTGACACTAACTAATCAGTATACCAACATTCCCACCTCCCATACCCCGTGAGCTGCGTACACCCGAAACCACATCATAAACTTAAACACACATATTCTAATTTAACGAAAATCACATAATATGATAAAGCATAACAATCATGGCACCAAGATTCCAATCATCGAAGGAGTTCAATGAGCAATAACAAAGAATGAAATGGAGAGAAATATCTCAATCAGTTTACTTATAGGTAACGCAAATCTCCTAGCTTAACCGACTTCTTGACACCTTAAAACGTGTACCCGGACTCCCAAGATTCTTCTTTATTCTCTTAGTATCATTAGATATATTTTAAAGTGTGTTTAGGTTGTCTTACATTAGTTTAGGCTAAATTGAAGGGTTTAAAAATCTACCATCATTGCAGAAATTATGCTGCCAGGAAGACATAGCGCGCCGGGTTTTGTGTCTAGCGCGTTATTCATACTTATTAGTGCGATAAACACAGGTAAGGCGCTAGCGAGCACACCTAGCGCGCTATGTGCAAGAGATCCCTGAAATTCTACATTTCAAATTTCTAGGTTTCCTTCTCTAAATGGTCATCCCCAAAGCCATGGATCTATGTTCTCCTCCACCAGAGACCTAATAAATCCTCTATAGCTACAAGAATAGCTTACACTTCATATGTTATCATCAAATCACGAATTTACATAAAACAAATGGTGTAGATCAACTTACCCAGCTTCTACAACACCTCTAGCTTGACCAATCTCCTTCAAATTCACCTGAATTTATTTAAAGTAGTTTGGTCAAGACTTCAAATCTTCTTCTCCGAACTTCCTTCTCTCTTAAGGTATGAAATGAAAGTGATTTTCATGCATAAACCATTACATATATATTTATATATATATATGGTTGAATTATGGCTATTGATCTTAATGTATACACCCATCTTTAGTTTAATCTATATTTCTCAAAATGACCCCACCTTCCATTAACTCATCCTTGAGAACACTTTCACACTAAATTGGTCTTGTGATGTGTCTACACGTATTTAAAGGAACATCAATGACTAATGTTTTATTTTTCTAACTTAAGCTTCATATATATAAATCAAACTATAGCCACATCAAATTAAGTATTCCAAATCATAATAATCTTTTAATTTGAACTTACCACATCACTCTCTACCTGGTCCTACACCACCACATATCTCAAGGCGTGTCCCTACTCGCGTCTCAACGTATATACACATGTGTAGAAGTGACTTAATAAGTTTACACATATGCAATGCACTAAGCATTCATCACACCATAATAATTTATTACTCGATGTTCGTGCCGAGTCTTGGGGTCATGTAAGCACTCTCGAGCCACGTCATAGGTTGATGAATCTTAATTACGAACTAAATTTACTATTTAGAAATTTGGGATGTTACAATCCTCCCAACTAATAAAAATTATGTCCTAGAAATTCACTTATTCCCAATCATAATCTTTAATTTCTTTCATTATCTCATTGTGATCACTTAGGCCAAAATTTCATAATGATACTATCCTGAAAGCCCTCATTTCACAACTACCACAAGTGCATCCACTGACCACTTCAACCTGGGTTCACACATCTTAGTAGGTAAGTCCACACATATCAAACTCCTACATATCATCATTTATATACGACCCTTTAGTCATATTACGCAAGATAATTTCTACTTAGCATAATTTTCTTAAGGAGTTTTAGATGTTTCTTATTCAGATGACACTAATCCTATTTTTAAGATTCCCTATTTATAAGTTACGGACTAAGTCAAATAACCCTCGACCATCCAAACATCAACTCTTCTGCAAATTAACAGTTTCAACTTAATATCATGCACAAATCAAACATTATACACACGGTGCGAAAGTAAACAAACCCATTTACCCTCAGTATGGTCGTGTACCGTCTCTGAGTCCAATCTTATCACTGCATGAGCTATCTCTCATGCCTGTGGCTGTAACACCACCTATTGATAACATGTTGGCTATGGACACTGATGAACAATATCTCCAATATGATGAAATTGTAATATGTCAAAGGTCTCCTCCATTCTGTGAATACGATTTTGGTTTGCCTCTGTATCAGCACATCTCGGCCTCTGCCGCCCGGTACCACTGTATATCTAAGGGGTTAGTAATGCTAGCCTAGGTGGAGTTGGCAAGGTAGGTACATACAAACTCTTCTTTTTTGAGATAGCAGGTGTCGTTGGTCCTACAATATGAAATCCCTCGGTCCAACTCTTTTGTTCCTTATCTTCCCATCTCCTTCTTTTGAGATTGGTATTCCTATCTGATGTCAATCTTGCATCTCGTGCTGTCCCATCAGCAATCCTACCCTAATGATATGTCTCATGAGAAATGGTATGCTCATATATCTCACTGAGTGTCCTAGTTCTGAACTAAAAATATAGTATTTGATATATGGCCTCAGTCCATCTCCAAAGTGATAGACATCCTCAGAGTCATCTCTCACCATATCCCTAGCAAACTGCCTCAAGTTACAATATATGTCCCGGTACTTCATCACTGACTCATCGCCTCCCTATCTCAGGTTCATAAATTCCTTCCTCAACCTCTTCATCATTGCAAATAGGAAGTACTGGAGATAGAACTTCTTCTTAAATACATCCTAAATCTCAAAATTCCCATCGGTAGATGTCGTCATGCGCCACCAAGCATCACGGTGTCTCTAAAGTGTATACGAAGAAATCTTAAAGCAAAACCTACCCTCAATATTTAGGATCTTTGATATGTTGTTAATTATATTATATTATTTATGTTATTTATATATTTTTATGTTTAAATCTCCAAAATATTGGTTTAATTTGTTATTTTTAGGGTTAATGGAGTGCGCGGTTGGATCCAATGCGAAAAATTATATGAAATGGTATATTTACATGCAAGTGATTGTTGGGTTTTGGGGTTCATACGCAGCGAAATTACAAAACAATTTTTACAAAAACCCCACAGATCTCGAATCTAATTCCATTAAAAACGTTTAAAACATGAAAACTTAATCATACCTCGGTCGCAATATACCTTTCTGAAGGTTGATCGATCTCTAAGGCGCTGCCAACGACGAACGCCCTCTACCAGCAGTCCACACACGAACGGCGACCGAGATTCGAAGTGCTAGCTTCGAGAGAATACCAAACCTTTTTGTTTCTCTCCAAAACGATCCATAGCGTACCAGAAAACCCTAATTCGTTTCTAAACGAAAATAGAGTTTCGACCCTTAATCTTTCCTATATGTGTTTTAACTTAAAGCGTCTATTTATACAACCCTTGTATATAGACGGTTAAGTAAATTACACATATACCACTACTTAAAGAAGTATAAGTGTAATACACCACAAGGACGTTTCTGTCACGAATTTTATCATATAAAATTCGTTTTTCTGAACCATCTTAAAATCTCGCAAAACCATTCTTAGTGTGCGACCCAATAGACTCATACAACGTTGGCAGTGTACCAAAACTCATTTTGGTATACAGGTTATAAGCGGCCTCTAGCAAGACAATATGACTACCCAAGTTGTACGAATATCAAATCGATACAACCTAATCAATAATGTATATAACATCCTTTTGTCACACGATATCCTTTTTGATCAAACATAAGGCATGGAATTGTCATCTAACATGTTCAATCGTACTAGTCTCGATCTCTAGGTAGACTGAAAACATCCAAGTGACATTGATCAATATCAATTCACTTAGACTAGGCCTTTTAACAGTCTAACACATCGAGGATCTGTAACGGCCCCGGAACGCCCATAGGCCTCATGGTACCGTCAGACTATCCAGAAGCGCCCATAGGACCTCTTGGATATTTCCCCCTCCCACTTCTCAGGGATTCGAACCTGCGCCCACAGGGCAAGTACGCAGATCCTTGAGGGTGTGTACCACCGAGCTAGTGCGGCTCGGTGGTACACACCCTCAAGGATCTGCGTACTTGTACCCTGTGGGCGCAGGTTCGAATCCCAGTGGGGGCGGAGGGGGAAATATCCAAGAGGTCCTATGGGCGCTTCTGGATAGTCTTGACGGCACCATGAGGCCTATGGGCGCTTCGGGGCCGTTACAAAAAGAGGCACCTTTTTGTTGGGGCACACGACCCGCCCGCAAGCCTCGCCGAGTCCCCGAAAGATGTACCCAGGTTGGTACACGGCTCCATGAGCCTACGCCTTTATCCCTCGAGGCGTGGGTTCGAACCGTGGGAGGTGAGGGAGGGATGTATGGGTGTGGCGATATTGGCCCCGTTACCTACATCCTTCGGGGATTCGGCAGTCCTTCGGGCGGGTCGTGTGTCCCAACAAAAGGTGCCTCTTTTTGTAACGGCCCGTAATCGCCCATAGGCCGCGGCTCGGTGGTACACACCCTCAAGGATCTCGCGTACTTGTACCCTAGGGGCGCAGTTCGAATCCCGTGGGGTGTGGGAGGGGGAAATATCCAAGAGGTCCTATGGGCGCTTCTCGGATAGTCTTGACGGTACCATGAGGCCTATGGGCGCTCGGGGTTCTGAGATCCACTGGATATCTCTCTTATATGAGAGGGACAAATTCTATCTTGATTACACAACTTCATCACATTGCTCACACATTAACCAATCACAACCTTTATAATCGTCCGGTTAAAGACAACGTTTGATTGTGTCAAATCACTGTGTTCCTAATGTTAAAGTCTCTGGTAATCTCAAGTCAGAGGACTGAAAAATATACCTATCATGAGAAACAACTATGACTTAATCCATGTGATGTTCTCATAGCGGGTCGGTCCAGTACTTTGTTCCCTAACAAGTACTCGTGATCTTCATTCGTATCCCTATACGTATAATCATCATATGATCATCAATCAAGACTCACACTAGTATTAATTCATCATAGTTCCCAGTATAATGATCGACTAGAGACATTTAGGATATTTCTCTAAATACCCATGGATCTTATTATAATGTAAACATGCAAATTAATTATAATAAACAGCAAATGAAATCCTCTATTTTATTAACTAAAAGTATTTATAAAGATAGTTAATGGATTGACCTAGGGCAGATGCCCCAAGAGTGATTAGGTCAAGTAACGTAGGGCGGACATACATAAGTCACTCATCCATAATAGCTCTCTGATGTGCCTCGAGATTTGCATCGTGCTCTCTCCCACGTTTTCGCACAAATTCGTGCGATTTTTTTCTTCCCAGTTGCATGCCACATGGCACTCCACAATTGGTCTAACGCCGCTCAAGAATCTTCCTCACAACAACAACTTGTGAGATTTCCTCAATATGCGTGCGTTGATGTCTCGTATATGTTTAGTGAATTCGTACGACTCCTCTCTACTCCCAAATGCGTGACACATGTCCTCGTTTCCTTCACACGTCTTCGCGAGCTATCTTCTCCAACCAAAGCATGGCATGTCATCTCTCACCACCAAGCTCGACCAATCGGGGAATGCTTCATGTCCAAAACCCGCAAGAAAAGGCTCAAAATAGCTATTGATCTCGCTCGGCATACACGTCAATAAGGAACCCACCAATTTCGATTTCTCGACATCCAGGGACCAATTTTTAATAATTTTTCATAAATAGAACATAAGGTATTATTAATACGAGTCAACTTCTATTCTCTGATATTTGACTTCGATTATTCTCCTATCCTCTACCATTCTTTTATTTTGTGTTCTTTAACCCTGAAAGACTAAACTTATGGCCTAAACAAGACTACGAGAGAGGTTTAACTATTCACATCAATGGATTTGTAAGATTATTTATTTTAATTTCATTGCTTATCATTGATATTTTATATCATTTGGTATCGTTTGAATAATTAGAGTTAAATTCATATTAAAGTTTGATTTAATTGTCAGTGAGTCGTAAGCATCCGTCCTTATCCTATAAGACCACACTAGTGGCAATTGACCCTACCAATTGATTGGCCTCTTTTGGGACTGGTTGAATACCTTAGGAATCTAGGCTATATTGGACATACTAGTGATCCGGTTGTCTAGGTGTAGTAGTGCCTTCATGAAACCCATTGCAGTCATCGTGTTAAACCCAATACGCTTGACTATAGTGTTATACGATTGGCTAGGGAAGTGGTCATTGTCGTACCTTGACTATCGAGATTAGTAAATACGAGGAACTGCGTACGTTACCGGGTCTATAACTACACTAGGATACTTTTGATTTGCATATTATACATAAATCAAAGACCAAATCCAAACATTTATCGAACCAAACTTGTATGTCTTGACCTAGGTATTTTTCAATTAATTGATTTTCAAATAATTTCCATTGCTTTATTGTTATTTAGATTAGTTAATTTAGTCACTTTCTTAAACTTCCGATTTCCCTTTTTGTTGTTTCCGACCTTAGAAAGAATACCAATCCATGTGGAATCAACCATTTGCCATTATCTACTAAATAGTTGGTTTAGGTAATATAAAAGGGCTTCAAAGTCTTTATCATTATTGCAAAAATTATGATGCCTAGAATATCTAACGTGTTGGGATGGTGTCTAGTGGGTTATAGACCCCTAGCACACTGTTCATAATAGTTAGCGTGCTACACCAGGAAGTGTGGTAGCGAGCACACATAGCGTGCTATGCGCAGAAAACCCTAGAAATTCTACACTTTTAATTTCTAGGTTTCCTCCTCTAAATGGCTATCTCCAAAGCCTTAAATCCATGTTATCCTCCACCAGAGACCCAATACATCCTCTACAGCAACAAGAACAACTTACAGTTCATATATAATCACTAAATCATAAGTTTACACAAAACTAAAGGTGTAGATCAACTACCAAGTTGTACAACACCTTTAGCTTGATCAATCTCCTTCAAATTCGATAAAATTTCTCCAAAGTAGTTTTGTCATCACTTCAGATCTTCTTCACCAGAACTTCCTTCTCTCCTAAGGTATGAAATGAAGGTGATTTCCATGTACAAACCATTTCATATCTATATATATAAGGTTGAACATAATCACTGATCTTAATGTATACACCTATCTCTAGCTTAATTAATGGTCCAAAAAATGACTGCACCTTCTATTAACTCATCCTTGATAACACACATTTATACTCAATTGGTCTTATGATGTGTCCACACGTATCTCAAGGAACATCAATCACTAATGTTTTATTTTTCTAACTTAGGCTTCATTTAAAGAAATCAAACTATAGCCACATCAAATTAACTATTCCAAATTAAAATAACTTTTTAATTTGAACTTACAACATCACTCTCTACCCCGGTCCCATACTGGCATGCATCTCGAGGTGCATCTCTGCTCGCATTTCTACATATCTACACATGGAGAAGTGACTTAATAAGTCTACACACATATAATGCACTAAGCATGCATCACACCATAAAAAATTATTACTTGGTGTTCGTGCTAAGTGTTTGGATCGTGTACATGCTTTCAAGCCACATCATGGGTCAATGACCCTTAATTAAGGACCAAATTTACTATTTAGAAATTTAGGCCATTACATTATTTCTCTATCTAAGATTCCTCCCTCCATGGAGCAATCTCCCACGCTTGAACTTAAACCTTTTGCTAATCATTTCAAGTATGTGTACTTGGGAGAGAATGACATACTCTCGATGATTGTTTCTACTAAACTTACATCATTGGAGGACAAACAATTTTGTAGAGTCCTTAGGGAACTTAAAGAGGCAATTGGGTAAATGATTGCAAACATAGAAGGTATTAGACTTTCCACTTGCATGCATCATATTCACATGGAAGAAAGGTCTAAAACTATAAGAGATGCCTAAATTAGACTTAATCCTCCAATAATGGAGGTTATCAAAAAGAGATCATCAAACTCCTTGATCCCGACATGATTTAGCGAATCTCCGATAGCAAATGGGGGATCCAGTCCAAGTTGTTCCAAAGAAAATGGGAATCATAGTAGTCAACAACTCACAAGGTGAATTAGTTATAAATCGTGTCTAAAATTGATGGTGAGTGTGCATTGATTACTAAAACTTAATGTTTACACTAGAAAAGACCATTTCCTTTTACAATTCATTGATTAAATGCTTGAGAGACTTACTAGTAGATTACACTATTATTGTCTTAATGGTTATTCCAGAGTTCATCGAATTTTGGTTTCTCCTAAAGATCAAGAAAATATAACTTTCATTTTTCCTTTTGGCACCTTTGCATACAGGCGAATGCCTTTTGGCCTTTGCAATGCTTTGGCCACCTTTCAAACGTGCATGGTTAATTTTTTTTCAATTTTGTTGAGCATTTCATTGAGGTTTTCATGGATGATTTTACCATATACGGTGATTCTTTTCATAGTCGTCTAAAAAATTTGACGAATGTACTTACCTAATGCATTGAAAAAAACATTTCATGGTTGACAAAGGTCTTATTTTAGGTCACATCATTTCCTCCTGAGGTTTAGAAGTTGATCCAACCAAGGTTGATGTTGTCAAGAAGTTGCCTTACACTACCAATGTTAGGGACATTGGATCTTTTCTAGGACACACTGATTTCTACCAACATTTCATTAAGGACTTCTCTAAGATATCTCAACCTATATGTTACCTCCTACAAAAAGACATTTCATTTGTCTTTCACAAAGCAAGTATAAGTGCTTTCAACATACTCAAAGCATCTCTCACATCTACCTTGGTGATCCAAGCTCTTAATTAGGACTTAACATTTGTAATCATGAGTGATACAAGTAATCATGTTGTAAGAGCCATTTTAGGTGAAAGAGTTGGGAGAGCATCACATGTCATTCACTATTCTTCTCATGCTATTGATGATATTTAAATGAATTGCACCACAACCGATATAGAATTTCTTGTTATGGTATTTTCTTTGGAAAAATTTAGGCCATATCTTCTTGGTATGAAAGTCATTGTTTACTCCAATCATATGGCTTTGAAGTATTTGTTGGTGAAGAAAGAGGCCAAACCTTGGTTGATTCGTTGTATTCTTTTGCTCCAAGAGTTTGCTATCATAATTAAAGATAAAAGTGGAGCAGAAATCATGTTGCCGACCATCTTAGTTGTGTTGAGGATAGTGAGTCCACGAGTCTTTTGAGAGATAATTTTCCTAATAAAAAGATGTTTTTTTTGAAGGTTGAAGTTCCATGGTATGCCAACATTGTGAACTACCTCATGGTTCAATAATTGTTTCCTCACCTAATTAGAGGTCAAAAGAATAAGGTTAAGAGTGACTCATTGAATTATTTTTTGGATGATTCTAATCTTTGAATGTTCTTATTCGATCAGCTCAATCATCAATTTGTTCCTTAACATGAATATTTTTATTTCTTGACTTTTTGTCATTTATATGCATGTGGTGGTCACTTTTGACCACTTAAAATGACGAGAAAAGTCTTAGAGTGTGGACTTTATTGGCCAACCATTTTTTATGATACTAACTTGTTCACTATGACTTGTTTTAAGTGCCAATTAACAGGAAAATTGAGACATAGACTAAGTGCTCTTAACTTCCATTCAATTTTATGAGATCTTTATTGCATTGGGTATAGACATCATGGGATGATTCCTACCTTTATTTAGAAATGTTTACATCTTGCTTGTGGTAGATTATATGTCAAAGTGGGTAGAAGCCAAGGCCACACAAACCAATGGTTCTAGAGTCATGTTTGAATTTCTCAAAACAAGGATATTCATCTTGTTTGCCACACTCAGATCACTCATTAGTGATATGGGCACTTACATTTGCAATAGACTAGTTGAGGCAGTATTGAAAAATTACAACTTCATCCTCAAACCAATGGGTAAGACAAAGTTTCAAATAGGTAAATCTAAACCATTTTGGAGAAGACAACGAATCTTTCGCGCAAGGATTGGAGCACACGTCTTGATGATACTCTTTGAGATTACCTGGATGACGTATAATACTAGTATTGGCACGATGTTTGGGAAAACATGTCACTTGCCAATGGAACTTGAGCATAAATTTTTTTGGGCGATAAAGGAGCTAACATGCAACTTAATACTGCCGGGAAAACATGGAAGCTTAATATTAAAGAATTGGAAGAAATCTGTAATGATGCCTACAACAGTGCAAGAATTTACAAGGATAAAACCAAGGCGTTTCATAATTGAGATTTCTATCATAAGACTTCTCAAGTGGGCCAAAAATTTTACTCTTACAATATCACTTACATTTAATGCTTGGTAAATTGAGGTTCGATTGGATCAAACCTTTCATTGTTACTAATGTTTTTGATCATGGTGGAGTGGAAATCAAAAGCATGGTTACCGAGAAGATCTTTAAAGTAAATGTCAATTGACTCAAGTTTTTTTATGAGCATGCCCCATTTCATGACTTGGAAAGCGAAACTCTATTCACCTCGTAGTATTCGATTGATTTTGGTAAAGTCGGGCAAAAGCCTTAAAACAAAGGCACTTGTTGGGAGGTAACCTAATACGATTTTTATGTTTGTTTCATTTATTTCTTATTTCATATTTCTTGTACATACAAGTTTTGATACATTTGGTTGTAACTTTTTGTAGGTGTTTTTATGATTTCGTAGAAGCACGAATTAGGATGTGACTATCTAAGTCCACGTTGGTTTGTCATATTTTAAATTAGCATGCATGATTCATTCCTAAATATCCCATTCTTTTGTTTCAACAAGATGGATGATGCCATGCAAGGCTTTACCCTGCCACAGATTGGTCTTTCTGAAACTCATGGTCATTTTAAGTATTTTACTTGGAATTTGATTGTAAACAAATCTATGCTTGTAAATGATGCTTTAATGAGTCCGAAAAATTATTGTGGATCCGTTGACTATCCCAATGAGATTTCATGTAACACTATTTGAATTGCATGCATGAAACTCTTCTTGTGCTTGACAATGATAAATACTTGATGCGATTGTAACACTTGTAGCCTTTATCATGATATGGACTAGTTTTTAAATAAGTGACTTAGTCAATATAAAAGCTACTTAGATAGTCCAAACCAATATAGCGATGAAAAAAAGTTTACAATACATAAAATAAAAATAAAAGAATAATCCGTTTGTTAGGAGTTGTTTTTTTCCTCCTTTCATTGGTTTTTGAAGACTTTATTTCGTCCATAATAATATACTAGTTAGTTTGCATTTTGTCTTGCTTTTATTTCCATCGTAATAACTTGTTCTCTTTCACCAACTTTTATTTTCTATGTGGTTATTTTACCCTTACTTTGTTTTGAACCTTGGGGACAAGGTTTGAACTAACTTTCAGGGGGAGATTGTATGTTTGTTGAAGGTTATTTTAAATGGTTTCGAATGCAAGCTTTGATGAGTAATTTCATTTCAATTTTTTTATGAGTCAATTCTTGATGTTGATGGTAATGGTGGTGTTGTTTCCATCTATTCTTCTTCACTTCATCTTTTTATCTATCGCTTTCTTCTTGTCTATCCGTCACTTATTCTCGTCATTTGATACATTCATTTTGTTCATGACATGCATACAAGTAGTTCAAACAAATCGAGTTTTTTTAGGAATAAATATGTTATGTTTTCATGAATTTCATATATTTATGAATCATGTAGAACCATTTTAATGCATATAGAGTTGCCTAAATTTAGCTTAAGTACATGTTGGTTGTGGTGGACTTTGTTCATGTACGCCTTTTGACACTGTTGACTATGTACAATGAATTACCTACCTATTCTTTATACTTTTATTTTGTAATAGCAGTAAGTGGAATGGTCTCCACAGGGATTTAACGCTTTCCTAAGAGTTTTAAAGGGTTCTATTAATAATTAACTATTAATTAATTTAAAAGCAAAATATAAACTAAATTATAGCAATTAAATAACTTTAAAATCAACTCAACTTGAACAAATCTAAACAAAGGATAGGGCATACAACCAATTGCATCAAACTAAACATTAATAAAAACCATTAACATAGTTAAAAACATATTAAATTACTAATTTATAAGAGATTCATTAAATCTTTATTATAAATTAGATTCACGCGTCTCATATCCATATTCTTATCATATCATTATTAGATCTTCGAACGCTTAAAGCATACTGATAAACATATAAGGTCGTATTAAGATTCATGAAAACAATTACTACTAGATAATAACAAACAAAATATGCCATCGTTACTCAACCTACAAATTTTAATTCACCTTAAACTTCCCAAACAAGTAACAGAATGCTGAATTATTGTTAGTTACTACTTATTATAGATTAATCACACAAATAGGATGTAAATTATCTATTAGAATTATAACGTATTGCACATTGACCACTATACATGCAATCCCTAGTTTCATAGATTGTAATAATATTATAAATTAAAGAGTATAATAATAATTAAAAGTATTATGTTCATAATCTCGTATATTGTCTTTGCAATTGGTTTAGTTCATCCCCTTATTTTGACTAATAAACTCTTTGCATGTACTAATGGAATACATCATAAAATAACTAAAATACATCAATAAAAAACCTATTTATTAATAACTTCAACTCCCGACTTCAATTATCTAAAGCAATAGTAATGTCAAACTAAAGAAAAATAATAACATAGGTAAAGAGACAGAGAGTATAAAAGGGCACACCTAACTTTGTAGCCCTAGCCTTATTTATAGTATTTAGACTAATACATATCTTATTCAAGCTCCAATTCATAGTCCTCATCTAAAAGAACTCATCACTGACCTTAACGATTTGCCAAAGATTTGTATAATATAAATCGTTTGGTAGATCGTTGAGTATTCTCCAAAACAATCCTTTGTATTCCAGCTATTCAAGTAACGATTCGTGTGTATTGTGTACTTCACTAGTACATCACTGGGGTTCTTTGATGTCGATTTGTCCAAAGATTTTAGCTCACTCTTCACTTTGTTGGGACTTCGTAAGTGTGGATCTATTTTTCACTTTTCACCTTTAAATCCTTTATTTCTTCGATTCTCTTCAATTATACTTAAAGTTACATAAACAAGAGAAAACCCTATGTAATATAGTCCTTTATATTCAAAATAACCATAAATATCGTAAAACATTTTCAAATTATTAACTTGTTAAATACTTTAATGACCCGAATAATCTAATTCTAATCACGTTGTTTTTTAGGATCGTGACCTGGTGGCCAGTCCTACACGACATTCTCGATCATAACATGGGCGTTAACACAAAGGTAGTAATTAAATTACTTTATTTGTGTTTAATGCAATGTAGTATACTATACCTGCATCATCACCTATCCTGATAAGGGTAATACTAGGCCTGAAACCCTAATTATGCCCTAGTACACCAACCAAACTTAACTAGAGCTAGCAACCTCACCTTTTGTATTTGATATAAACACAATTGTATATCAAATATCAACATAAAAGAAAATCATAAATGCGGCGGAAAATTTAAAACTTTTTCAATAACATTTATGATATACAAAACTAGAATTAACCTAACAAATCTTGGTTATACAAAACTTCCCAACCTTGTGATATTACAAAACTATACTTCAAATAGTATACAATATACAAAAAGGTTCATTACATAAAAGAGAATACGAAAATACTCCTACGCCTTCTATTTTCCCTTGACTAAAGCACTAGACTACAAACCCGAAATGTTAATTTAGGTGAGCGCTCCAACTTGCTTTGTAAGTTAGGATTCACATAACTATCAACAGTTAATATAATAATCAAGAATAAAATGCAATAGGAATGTGAACTGACCATAGCTAATAGGATGTTGAAAAGCATATAATCAATATATAAACAAATGCAAGTTGTTCACTCATAAGCTATTAAATTGTGATTCATTTTTTTCTATTAATAAAACTAGGGCCGATTACCCATCGACACCATTAATGTGATTGCTAGACTAAACATTGGCTGATGTGTTGTCAAGTCAATTATTTAATGTCCAATGATTCTGCACAAACCTTATAGTGAGTGTGAAATCAACGTATCTTTCTAGTTGAGAAGGAATTAGTATATATGCTGGGAACTAAACCCATAACCTATACCACCTATCCTCACCTCCAAGAATTATTCTCGCTGATCACACACTACATTGTTTTCCTTTTTAAAGAACCACATCACAAAGGTACATAGCACCCCAATCGAGTCCATTAACTATGTGAACTACTTATATTACATATCTAGGAAATATCGATTATCAAGTGAATTCATTCTTACTTCGAACTGTGTTTCCTAGTCTCTTTACACCACCAGAGTCTCTTAAGGAACTTTCAGGTAAATCTACATAAAGGTATCATGGCCATGGGGTCACCACGCCATCCACGACCAATTTTCTAGCAACTGACCCTCTGGGTGGCACCATTTCTTGCAACTTCATTACAAACTTGCACTCGCCTTAACAATTCATGTGACCTATCGGACCCTTTGGTCATCTCAAACCACGTCCAAAACCTTTAAGGGAGCTAAAATACCTCAATTATGTGAATTCCTGTGAATTCACATAAAAAGTACACAAAATTATGTGAATTCATGTGAGTTTATCACATTCATCAACAACACCAACTTCCACAACAAACCACCATGAATCGCCTCCGAATTGAGGTTCTAGTGAACATCCTTATCTCCACCATCACTCTTAAACCCATGGCCATAGTTTTCATAGTCCGTCCTCACCAACAACCCATTTAAAAATCCAAAAAAATGCAAGAGAAATCATGCTACTCACCGAGTTCGACGGAGAAAATTAGATTTTCTCTGTTTTTCTTACATTGAAGATAAAGATGGCGATTATAATGGTGATGATGGTGACGAAGAGAAGTTGACAGCGGTGGCGGCGATGAAGGAGTGAAGGTGGCGGTGGTGGAGGGACGATGAAGATGAAGATGACGATGAATATGATATAAACTCCATTGATTTGACTTATAATTTATGCAGGGCTAGCTCCTACTCCATCTAGCCACCTGATGATCATCCTCATCATCATCCCTTCTGCACAAATCTCGAGGCATATAAAAAAGGTTGAAACCTGAAAGTTACACGAGTCACTAATGTGACACCCATCGTGACACCTAATGCATCTCAAAGCTTATCCAACAAGTATAATTACTCATTTCACTTGATTTTTCAATTATAGGTTATATTAATACAATTATTCAATTAATTCATAGACACGTAACATAAACACAATTCGACATGCAAGCCCACACACATATACTATTCGAGGTACACCGGACTTAACCACAACCCTTACTCGGGTTAATTAATATTTAGATTTTTGCTAATCACCTATTTAAGGTAACGTAAAAGTTACCTATAGTCTCAAAGAGAAAAAGGAAACTACTCCATCATATAATATTTCTGCTCCTAAGTTAGCTCCTCGTTCCCGCGAAATTTCCATCACCTTAATCAAAGGAATTTCTTTGGTTCTCAGCTTCTGAATCTTTCGATCAAGGATCTGAATAGGTTGTTCATCGTAAGATAATTCTTCTAAAAAATTATGTTCATTCCAATCGATTCTTAAGTGAACTGAGTCTCTGTCTTGTAAAGCATAAACATGTGGAAGACATTATGAATAGTAGCTAGTTGAAGAGGCAAATCTAACTTGTAAGCAATGAGACCAACTCTTTTCTCAACCCTGAATGAACCTATATATATCACAACTATTTTACCTCTCAATCTAAATCTGTATAGCCCTTTCATAGGTGACATTTTCAAAAGAACATAATAATCCATTCAAAACTCTAAAAACATATGATGGTTATCAATATAATGACTCGTTTTGAGCGTGCACAATAATTTCTCGTATTTCTTATTATTTGTAGTAATGGTAATTGGATGACTCCACAGGGATTTAGCAAATCTCTTAACAAATAAGCCTACAGTATAGTTTTATTTGATTTAATTTATTTTAATTTAACTAATCTAATTAAAATGGAAATTAAACACTATCAATTTAAAAATGAAACAATAAATTAATTAAATTAATTAAACTACAAACAATTTAAATTCAATAAACTAATCTAATTCAATTCAAGCAAACAATCAATAAATCAATGTAAATTAAATATCTAAAAAATACATCTTAGACAATGATATTTAAACCGTCATATCCGGACATTTTTATTGAAGCATAGTCATAATCTATAATCATATTTATATAATGATCCTACATCATTAACTTTAATCACAATAGGTTGATAGCCTTTAGCAAACTATCGACTTTTCTATATTCAATGGAAATAAGCCATATCCTTATCATTGTAAACCTACTTATTGGATAAAACACAATAAAATAGAAATACGATAGCATTAACACTCAATAAAAGTTATACATAATCCAAACAACATATGAATCGAATATGCTAATCAATAAATAACCTTGAACACAATCACCTAGAACTTCCACTCTAGTAATATTGCCCTATAGATTAATCCTAGTTACTACTTCTATAATTGTTCTAAATAATCATAGAAATAGATTTAGATACCCTATATTAAGAAACATATTTGACATTATGCATTCAATACAAAGAAACATTAGTTTTAATAAGCAAAAACAACTTATCAAATCCGTGGATCGACATGTGTGATTGATTTAAAGCATTAAACACATAAATCTCATATTATAACTAAATTAATGAATAGTTTACAATCATGTCCATAGTATTGTTTAGAATAATAAACTACTGAAACGTATTGACAATAAACATTGCAATAAATAAATAAATAAAAGACATTAATGTAAAATACCTTTCTTAAATCACAAAAGAGTCTCCAAAAATAATGAACAATGAACAAAAACCTAAAAATTTTAAAACTTATAAAAACTAATAAAGGGCTCCGAGAGAGAGATGAGAGAGAGTACTTGCGAAGCCTTAAAGTCATATTTGTCATTACCCAATTCACTGATGATTCTCTGGCTAATCTTTGCTGTTGATTTTTTGTGGCAATTTTCCTATGTAATCTTAGATCAGTGAGAAATCGCTGGAACTCTTCACAATTAATTGTTTTACTCTTCTTCCTCTTTTTCTTCCTTTCTTCAATTTTCCTAATTAAATCTTGAAATCACAAAAACAAGAGAATACCTAGTGTAATATCATCATTTATATCTTAAATCAACCTAAATTACACTATAAAATATGTCTAATTATTGGCTTGTTAAATACCCCCAAACTCAACACTTTGTTGTCCCGAGCAATTGAACACTCTTAATCATATTATTATTTTATTCTTTATAATCTGAATTTCAATCTAATTCATCTTAACCTTAAATAATAGAAGTTTTAAATATAAGTGATTTTCAAATGGAATCATAATACCCACAAGTAAATGAGATTTATGATAGAATAGAATGATTTAAACAAAACGAAACATCTCTTAATGATAACTCAACCACCCAATGCAACACCCCTTAGAACTTAAAGTTCAATGCCAAGGTTAGTATATAATATAGGTTTTCTCAATCTCCACAAACAAGTATCAAGCTTATAATGACTAGTATAGAATCTCAAAATACAAAAACCACTAGATTAATCTTAATTTTAGAATCATTTTATAATAACACCACAATCCAAATCAATAGAAATTTTGCCAAGGTACCAATGAATATATCATTTAAAACGTGTTAGATTAGGAAATACTAACTCAACTATAGTTTTAAACACCCGAGTCAAATCTTTTCTTTGAAGAATTTAATAACATCAACTTTTTCATTTCTCATTTTTATTCTACTTCATCCTAATTTTTTTTCTATATTATTTATATTTTCATTTGACTTTTGAGTCCCTACTCCATTTACTAAGGACATTCTCATATTTTTCTCACTATATATTTCCGGTTCCATTTCCTATGGAATCTATAGGAATGTCGATGTTTCTCTTTGAATCTTGCAAACGACTATCATACCTTCTCTCAAATATAGAATGATAACGTTGTAAAGTCCTCTCGTTTACTACTATCAACTCTTCATTCCAGTGAATTTTTGTTTGGTTGAACAAAAGTGAAGAAAATATGATTTGAAAAGTCCTTTTGTCCTAGGCCGTGATGAAGATTGTGTCGATCTCGTATCAACATTCTAAACGTTCACTCTAGTCATCAATCTTGTTATTTTTCGTGTGTTTTCATTGATTTTCCTTCTATTTCCAGTGTTGATCTGTCTTCTTCCTTCTCTCGCATTTATCACATTAAATGATTCTCGTTCATCCATCGAATCATTGTATCCAACCACCTTCTTCATTCTTTGTACTCCCGCATCATTTATTGTCTTCTCGAGTAATACATCGAACTCCTTATCGAAACCCAACCCTGCTTGCCTACACAATTGAGTGATCAAAATTGGGAACAATAGTCATTCGTTCTTATTGATCTGCATTAAAAACTTCTTAGAATCGTGTATAATCATCCCTACATAGATATAACCCTTCTTCATCATATATGGTAGAGCAAAGTAACTCTAGGGTTTTTCACTTCAAAGTGTTGCTGGGTTGGATAAAAACATTCATCTATTATTACTCCAACTTTTCTTAATTTTTCCAAAATAGGTGGTTTCAATAAACTTCGGGTGTCCTTCACTATCAAGAGTAAATCCCTTTCCCGAGCTATCTCTAAAGCGTCTTGAATTAACTTATAGGGATTGGATTCTTTATCAATATAATGACATTTAGGTAATCCACTTTTGTCCTTTGTTTGTTTTATTAAAGTAGACCGAAAAATCTATTCAACCTTGCAAAGTAGAAATATCAATTTTCTTCCCTTTCACTACTATTTTATCTCATTCCTTACTAATATGGCCATTCACATAAAATTGTCGCACAATTTTCGAACATCCTCTTTCTCCTCTACCCACATAGTCTATCAGAAGATGTTCTCATCCTCTATCTTTGATGATGCTAACAATTTTATCCTCATACTTGCTCACATTTTGAATATTGAACCCTATTCTCAGGAATTATCACCCTCTTCTTATCACTATAGTACCTCTTTTGAGCTTTAGGTCTCAGAAACAAAGAAATGTCATAAGGCGCTAAATGACTAGGGTCCTGATTCTCTAAATATTCTTCCTTATCAGATGACAATGGAGATTGTTCTCTAAGTTTGGCTATCCCAGGTCAAGGTTCTCTATTACTCACCACAGTAGGTGTGATATTCATTAGGTGGCCTGCATACTTCTTCTTAGGTTTTGCTTGCACTACCCTTCCCTTTATCTTTCTTACTACCCCTACCTTTTCCTCTACCTCCTCCTACCATATAAATACTCTACTATGATACAATAGGTAAATTGAAATCTTGTATTTGAAAATTTTAAAATATCAAGGTATGGAAAACAAGTTTGTGAAAAGGTTTTTATCATTGAATCTCGAAAAAGTTTAAAATAGTATGTTTAAAATAATGTTATCGATATATTCCTATCATAAATATGTATATATTGGAAAAATTGGTAGAAACCCCCAAACTCATTTGGAAACTTGTATTCAAATTGAAAATTTGTAGCTAAACCCATTTTCAATAACAATTTTGCAATTAAAATTCAAAAACAAATTTCTCAAAAGTATCATCAAAATTGATTTTGTTCAAAACATTGAAATTAAAAGGATGCTAGAGTATTGATTTACTACATTCTTGAGAATGAATCCATCAAATAGTTTGCTTTATTAGCTCCTTAGACTCCCTCTCCAAGCTTCAATTCGAAAAACACCCACCTAAGCCCTAACTTAGTTGTATGAACTTGATTTCAAAATTTCTAGGGATAAATCACTCCTCAACTAGGTGGGATACACTTAAATAAGCTATAATTCAAGCTTTGAAGGTTTGAATCTTGACAAAAATTGATTAATCAATTGAATGGGTGCAAGGGTTTTAGGTGTGAAAGGGTTTATGGGTTGGTGATTTGGGATTCTACTAAAGAACATGAATTCATGCTCAACGAATCGTAGTTTCATGGATTTGCTGATAAATCGCCAGTGAAATCACTAAAAATTGGTCTTGGTGGTCCACTGACTAGCTCAACGATTCCTAGCATAAACCTGAATCACTGATAAATTGCTGAGACATTTTTACAATAAAAGTTCTACAATTTGCTTCCGATTCTCCCAGCGATTCCCATTGTTATTTGGAATCGTTAGGAAATCACTAACCTATTTTCACTATTTTCCAATATACCATATGTTTTACTAATTTTTCACACATATTCATCATATTTAAGATAGATTTGAGTAGTAATCAACAAGAAATATTTTAAAATGAAATTTTGATTTATAGCTAAGAAATATTATACTACTAACTAACTACTTTATTACTTATAATAATTAAAGACAAATATAGTTCAACTGAAAAACAACTCGATCATCCCCCTCTCAATTGAGAATATCCCTAAAGAAAGTTAAAAGGTGAGAGAAAATAGATATTCTAACAAATCCTAAATCGCTTAATATAGAAAGGCATTGCCTTGATCAACCCCCTTATCTGAAATTATTCCAGAATCTTATTCCTAGAATATCTCCATTTTAAGAGTCAAAATTTGAGAGAATATAAAAACAACTCACTAATCTAAATACTAAGACTAAAAGTAAAGATAGAGTATGGGCTTCCTCCTATAGAGCTCAGTTGTTTATAGTCATTAGCTTGAATTGATAGGCGAGATCACTCATCATTCAGCTATAGTGAGTCAAACTAACCATCAACTAATTTTTCATCATTCTTGACATTTTCAGCTTCTTTATCATTTTCAGCATTCGCATTACCTCCTTCAGAGTAAGCATCACGATAGGAGTTCTCTCCTTCATAACCATATTCATAATTATCGTCATTAGCGTAATTGTCCATCCCGTAACCATCCTGAAAACACATATAGTCATTTCCGATTCTAGTGTAACAAAACATTTTTCTATATCAAGAACAACTCAATCTTTCACGTCATCCTTTTCAATCTATGGTACCACCAAGAAGTTGGTGAGATACTTAAACTGTCCCACTTGCACTGGCACATTCATTGATATTCCTACTGGAAAGAGCTTATCACCATTTACTTTATTTACAACAAAAAGGTGGTATAAAATCGATCACTAACTTGGCCTTTCTACACTATATCTGCTCCTGTGTCAAGTAGAACACCAAGAAAACTGACTTCATTGAACATCACGTGAAGAAAAATTTTCCCTTGATCATCTTTATAAATTTCAATCAGATGTCCTAGATCTTGAAGCTTTAGTTGCTTATAAGTGAGTTCTTCTTCCACCGGTTGTTTCCCTGCATGCAATTGCACTTCAGTTGTAGCTCTTCGCCATCTTTGCTTCTTTGGTTTCTTTTTCTTATTACGCGTCTTGTTATGCAACCAGAGTGTAATGGTTTCATTCTTAATGATTTCACATGCATTAATGTAAACATTAAACTTCTTTTCATTATGTTACCGGCTTTGTTTCTCAGTCACAAAATTGATTATTGATAAATGATTATTTAGACTTATAGAGGGTTGGTTTAGTAATATATTTAATATAAATATCCATAAATAAGCTCTAATTGATGGTGTTTATGCATTTTCAAGTAAATAAGGCACAAAGGAATAAAACAAGCTATAACTAGAAGAAATAAAACTAAAACTCACTAAAGTGAGGTTGGCGATGTGGCATGCAGGTGTAGCGCTGTAAGGGCACGAGGCACAGCATGAAGGACCTAGGCACTGCGTGGGAGAGAAGACAAGTGAAGAAAATGAGACAAGATGTTTGCTGTCGTAGCTCGTGGTGTGGCGCCGAGGAGACTGAGTAAACGGTGTCGGGGGTTAAGTGACAGCACTAGGATAGAAGAAAATAGAAAGTTAGAGTTTTATTTTTTGTGTTGAATTGTAAAGTAGGGTTTCTAATTGTCTGTAAACATTATTAGGGAGTATAAATAGATAAAATAATGTGGTAAACATATAGAATATAATAGATTAGCCACCATTAATATAGTTTAGCATAGGTTTTACTTTATTCTTGAGTATTAGGAAGATTGAGGAGATAAGACATTAAAGACTCACGTGTGGTGATTCGGGTATTGTTTTTATTAATTTAATAGAAAGTTATTTCATTATATCTCTGATTGCAATGAATACCACTATGTGAATGTTTGTTTCAATGAATTGTGAGTAGTTTATTGACCTTAGAGATCAATGGATCCTATGGTATGAATGTTATACTATGAACATGAGTAAAATAGAAATATAAAAAGTGGAATAGTTAGAATTTATATTAGTTCTAAGCGTAATGCTATGAACATATTGATCAAATGTTTGTTGATATTAAGTTTTAGAAGTTATCATGGCCATTGAAGCTTGTAAGCGGGTATGGATGGTACAACCATAAAATACACAACATCGAGCGATAGTTGTTGATTAGGGAGGCACTGATAGCAAACTTAATTGGTTATGAATCTAAAGATTTAGAACACTAAAGTAATGTGGAGCTTACGTTATTCACACCGATAGGTGGAGTTCTAGTTTGCACATAAGAATCTTTTCCGTCACGAAAGTGGCTTAAATTGGATTTGAATGAAATCTCTCTATTCTAATTAGGCATTGCACACACATAATAAAGATGATAAAGTGAGTTGAAAAGCATAGTATTTCATTTTTTAGGTGAATTTGTGAACTAAGATAGTCTTAATATAGGAATTTAAGTATATTTTATTGATTTGTTAGTATAGATTAGTTTAGTTTAGTTATAAAACCATTTAAAAGTATTTTCGTAGCAATAGAGTAATTGTAGCTAAGTAGGTAGTGATACACCATTCCCTGAGGGCGATATCATTAGTCAACGTAAGTTGGTTATACTATTACTACAAGCAAGCTGTTATACTTATGGTACACGAATCAAGTTTTTGGCATCGTTACCGAGGAAAGGAAGATACTTAGACTTAGTTAGTTTGAAAATTTGCTAAGTTTTATTTGAAGTACTTTACTTTCAAGTTCATAAAAAATAAAAATAAAAAGAAAAAAATAAAAGATTAAGTTTTAAGTTTGATTTTCTACACTTGATCTTTTGTGTTTTCTTTTTAAGGATGACTAGCGCATGCGTAGCAAGGGAGAGAATAACTTAGTGCCTTATAACACCGAGATTGACAGAACCAATAAAGGAAAGAAAAAAAAGGAATAAAGATTGTTGAGGATCCATCAAGAAATTAACAATAGGGCCGAAGGATTAACCATCCTGAAGGTGATATGGTAATGCAGGACAGAGTGCGAGGAAAGAGATGCCTTAGTAACTACTTCAAACTTGAAATTCAAGAGACTTATAGTGGAGTGATGAGGCTTCCATCCAACATCACCGAGTTTGACGGGCTAGCCAATAAAGATCCAGTTGCACATGTACGCAGAGAATTTCTTGGAGAAGTGCAACACCGTGCACATTACCAGAGTTACAAAGGAGATGATTATGATGAGACTTTTCCTATTCTCATTGGGTTGAAAATCCAAATCCTGGTTCCAAGGATTGAATGTAGGGAGTATGACCTCATGGGTGGAAATCAATGAAAGATTTCTAGATAAGTTCTTTCCCCCAGCGAAGATCAGTGAAAGGAAGCTAGAAATCAATTGATTCAAGTAGGAAGATGTTGAGTCTCTTGACGAGGCTTGGGAAAGACTCAAATAGATGTTAATGAGATGTCTAGGACATGGGTACGTCAAATGGGTACAACTCCATATTTTCTACTATGGAATGAACCACGGCACGAGAACACTAGTAGATGTCGTAGTAGGTGGTTCTCTACTAACCAAGAATGAGGATGGAGCATTGGATCTCTTTGATCTTATGTCTCAAAGCTCGACAACTGGTAATCGTTCCACAGTGAGGAAACTAGCAAGCATATATGAGATTGATTCGTAAGTGCGATAATGGCATAACTATCAAATTTGAGCAATCAAATGGCAAAGCTTCAAATGGGACAACAAGGTCTACAAGTGCAGGCGATACAACAACCTGTTAATCACCAAGCCATGGTGGTTAACCAAATGGACATGCACCCATGAACGGAATATGAAGACATAAACTTCATGAACAACCAAGGCTATGAAAACAACTTCAGACCGAAAGGAATGGTTCATCTAAGATTTTATCAAGGATACAACATCAACAAACCAAACTTCTCATATGGAAATCTAGATAATGCAATGAAGTTACCAACTGGCTTCGATCAACAAGTCCAACAGGGGAAGCTAGGGCAGAGTGAAAAGTTGACTTTATCGAAGTCAATTGAGAAACTCATACATGCCATGGGCTTGAGTAATAGGGAGCTTCCCGAGACGCATAAGAGAGAGATGGAAGGAGTGAAGCAAACCATGAAGAGGATGGATAATGAGAGATCACAATCCATGAAGAACTTTGAGAGACAGATTGAATAGTTAGCCATTGCCTTGAACTCAGTGAAGGAAGGATGGTTTCCAAGCAACTCATGCGTTAGTCCTATGGAAAATGCACATGCAATCCAACTAAGAAGAGGAAAAACAACCAAGGATCCAATGACACCACGAGATGTATCAAACGACACAAGGAAACAAATTGAGGAACCACACCAAAGGGAGGCAAAACACTTAAAAATTGACATACATACCCCAAAAAAGAAGATGCATTAGCAGAAGGATCATAATCCACTAAAACGAAAGTAGGAGAGATAAGTAGAGAAAAAATATGTTACCAAGGAGAGTTACATTTCTTGACAACCCACCATTAATAAATCCACCTCTACCATATCCTAAGCAATTCAAGAAACATAAAGATCAAGAACAATTCAAGAAGTTTATGGAAATGTTTAAGAAGTTACACATAAACATCCCATATGCAGACGTATTGGAACAGATGTCGAATTACACAAAGTTCTTGAAGGACATAATGGCAAGAAAAGTGCGACTATAGAATTATAAAACAATAAATATGATAGAAGAATGTAATACTATTCTACAAAGGAAGTTACCACCTAAGTTGAAAAACCCAGGAAGTTTTTCCATTCCATGCACCATACAAGTGCAATTGTTTAAAAAGGTCTATGTGATTGGGAGCAAACAAAAATTTGATGATCTAATCAGTATTCAAGAAATTGGGTCTGGGACAAATAAAATGGACCAATATGATGTTGCAACTAGCAGATCGGTCAGTGACCTATCTAAAGGAGTGTTGGTAATGTTGGGGCATGTGCCCTAGGTCAATCCATTAACTATCTTTATGAATACTTTTAGTTAATAAAATAGAGGATTTCATTTGCTGTTTATTATAATTTATTTGCATGTTTACATTATAATAAGATCCATGGGTATTTACAAAAATATCCTAAATGTCCCTAGTCGATCATTATACTGGGAACTATGATGAATTAAGACTAGTGTGAGTCTTGATTGATGATCATATGATGATTATACGTATAGGGATACGAATCAAGATCACGAGTACTTGTTAGGGAACAAAGTACTGGGACCGACCCGCTATGAGAACATCACATGGATTAAGTCATAGTTGTTTCTCATGATAGGTATATTTTTCAGTCCTCGACTTGAGATTACCAGAGACTTCAACATTAGGAACACAATGATTTGACACAATCAAACGTTGTCTTTAACCGGACGATTATAAAGGTTGTGATTGGTTACTGTGTGAGCAATGTGATGAAGTTGTGTAATCAAGATATAATTTGTCCCTCTCATATAAAGAGAGATATCTAGTGGATCCCTCGATGTGTTAGACTGTTAAAAGGCCTAGTCTAAGTGAATTGATATTGATCAATGTCACTTGGATGTTTTCATCAACCTAGAGATCGAGACTAGTACGATTGAACATGTTGGATGACAATTCCATGCCTTATGTTTGATCAAAAAGGATATCGTGTGACAAAATGATGTTATATACATTATTGATTAGGTTGTATCGATTTGATATACGTACAACTTGGGTAGTCATAATGTCTTGCTAGAGGCCGCTTATGACTTGTATACCAAAATGAGTTTTGGTACACTGCCAACGTTGTATGAGCCTATTGGGTCGCACACTAAGAATGGTTTTGCGACATTTTAAGATGGTTCTGAAAAACGAATTTTATATGATAAAATTCGTGACAGAAACGTCCTTGTGGTGTATTACACTTATACTTCTTTAAGTAGGGGTATATGTGTAATTTACTTAACCGTCTATATACAAGGGTTGTATAAGACGCTTTAAGTGAGAACACAGAGAGGAAAGATTAAGGGCCGAAACTCTATTTTTGTTCATAAACGAATTAGGGTTTTCTGGTACGCTCTGGATCGTTTTGGAGAGAAACAAAAGGTTTGGTATTCTCTCGAAGCTAGCACTTTGAATCTCGGCCGCCGTTCGTGTGTGACTGCTGGAAGAGGGCGTTCGTCGTTGGCAGCGCCTTAGAGATCGATCAACCTTCAGAAAGGTATATTGCGACCAAGGTATGATTAAGTTTTCATGGTTTAAACAATTTTAATGGAATTAGATTCGGATCCTGTTGGGGTTTTTGTCAAAATTGTTTTGTAATTTCCGCTGCGTATGAACCCCAAAACCCAACAGTGGTATCAAAGCCATTGAGTTCGATTCCATTAAATTCATTGCATGTTTTCTTCTGATATATAAGTGATATATGATTGAAAGCATGTTAATAGTGGATGTATATGTGATATACATAAATTTTCTGTGAGATTTATTATCATGTTTTGTGTATATGATACATATATTCGTGGATTTAATTGAAATCGTTTCATACATGCTAGTAACCATGTTAGGTTAATTCGAATAATTTTAATGAATTGAGTTTCGTGTTTTGTGATCCATGACACCATTAGGTTCGATTGGGATAATAGTTCATGATTCAATTACATGTTTGTGATTATTTGGATGAGGACGAAAATTACAAATAATTATTTTCGAAATTATTTATTTATCTCATTATATCTATTCTGATATGAAGTTTCTATTTGATAAGAGATAGATAACAAATTAGATTAGGAGATATAAGCAAAATCGGTTTCGTTATCCCTATTGGATAGGAGATACATATCGAGAATCTTGTTATTGGTGATTAAAATATCTTTAGTCCTAACTGGATTAGGATAAGATGATTCGTTAGATGTGGGCCCGGGTTAATTAAAAATGTTTTAATTGACTTAATTTTTAAATAAATTAAGGGGTAAATTTAGGATAATAAAATCAGCGAAAAATATGATTTTCTATAGCGAGTTTTAATTTTCGAAATTGAAATTCGTCTTCTAAATAAAAAAATCCCTACAACTGAATAAAAATCCCTCTATTAAATTTTAAGTCTCGAGCCATCCATTTTAAACACTTGTCAAGGCCTCGATCACACTAATATAGTTTCAGCCCATAGTGGGTGTATTGTGTTATCTTGGTAAGACAAGTTGGGTAAGAGTAACCTAAATGTTTAAAAATGGTCCGACTTAATAAAGCTATCAAAATAGTTTTGAGTTTTAGGCACATGATGAGATAAAAAAAACATGCTGAGACATAAGATGTCCCGTATCTCATAAAAGTATTTAAAATTACATAAGATGTAATTGGTAACTGTTACCTACCTAAATAATCTAGTTTTGTGTTTCATGCCATAGCTGTCATAGAATTAGGTGAAATATGGATTTTAGTCCCCTAAATAAACAATATGTTTTAGGAGGGTTGTTAATTTAGTGGGAGTCTATTCCTCTATACTAAAATAAACTTTATATAATCTTTATTGTAGATCAATGGCCTCTTCAAGTAACAATAATCCCCTGTCACTGCGATCTATCCTTGAGAAGGATAAGCTATCTCGGGACTAACTTTCTTGACTGGTTCAGAAACTTGAGAATCGTTCTCAAACATGAACGCAAGTTGTATGTTCTGGATGCTCCAATCCCTGAGGACCCACCAGCCAATGCTACAAAAGCTGTGAAGGATGCGCATAATAAGCATGTCAACGATTCTACGGATGTTGCATGTATTATGCTGGCAACTATGGTTCCTGAACTTCAGAAGGACATGGAACTAATGGAAGCCTACGACATGGCAGTAACGCTGAAGGAAATGTTCCAACAGCAAGCTAGGCAAGAAAAGGAAGTAATTTGTCATTTCTACCATGCACCTAGACATTGGTTCAGAAATTGCAAACTCTATATGGAAGATCTAAAGAAGAAAAAGGGTAGTGCGACTACCACTACAGGTAATTATGTTATTGAAATTAATTTATCTACTAGTGATTCCTGGGTATTAGATACCGGATGTGGATCTCACATTTGTATAAATGTGTAGGGACTCACCAGAAGTAGAAAGTTGAAGAAAGGAGAAGTCATCCTCCGCGTAGGGAATGGAGCAAGAGTTGCTGCCCTAGCTGTTGGATCATATGACTTAGTCTTAGCTAGTGGACTTATTTTAACTTTAAATAATTGTTATTTTGTGCCTGCCTTGAGCAGAAACATTATTTCTCTTTCATGTTTGGATATGGATGGTTTTGATTTTATTATTGCGAATAATAGATGTTCCATTTCTCGTAAAGGCATATTTTATGCAAATGTTGATTTGTGTGATGGTCTTTATATTCTAAGCATGAAAAGGTCCACTGAAACTCCAGTCTTTAACATAAATACAAAGAGATTCAAGTCAAAAGATTTGAATCAAACCTATCTTTGGCATTGTCGTCTCGGGCACATAAATGAGAAACGCATAATGAAGCTCCATAAAGATGGACATCTAGATTCATTTGATTTAGAAACATATGAAACGTGCGTATCTTGTTTACTAGGCAAGATTACTAAAAGTCCCTTTATCTGACACGGTGAAAGGGCAAGTGATTTATTGGGTCTAATACATACTGATGTATGCGGTCCTATAAACACAATGGCTAGAGGAGGTTATTAGTACTTCATTACATTTACTGATGATTTCAGCAGATATGGTTATGTATATCTTATGAAACATAAAGTGAGTCATTTGAGATGTTTCGAACGTTTGAAAATGAAGTGCAGAATCAACTTGGTAAAACTATCAAAACACTTCGATCAGATCGAGGTGGTGAATATTTGAGCCAAGAATTTGATGATCATCTTAAAAATTGTGGGATTGTCTCCCAATTGACTCCACTAGCAACTCCACAATGGAATGGAGTTTCTGAAAGGAGAAATCGAACCTTATTAGATATGGTTCGATCTATGATGAGTCATGTAGATCTTCCATTATCTTTTTGGGGTTATGCATTACAAACTGTAGCTTTCACTCTAAATCGAGTTCCTTCTAAAGTGGTTGATAAAACACCATATAAGATATGGTACGGAAAAAGACCTAGTTTGTTTTTCCTTAAGATTTGGGGTTGTGAGGCTTACGTAAAATGACAAATCTCAGAAAAACTAGCACCTAAATCTGACAAGTGTTTATTTGTGGGGTATCCTAAGGAAACAAAAGGATATTACTTTTATAATCCCGCTGAGAACAAAGTGTTTGTTGCTCGGTATGGTGCTTTTATGGAAAAATAGTTTATTTCAAAAGACACTAGTGGGAGAGAAATAAATCTTGAAGAAGTTCAAGAATCACGATAAACACCGAATCGCTATCGGAAGTTCAACAACGTTACAACCAAATTGAACCTCCACAAGTGACACAAGGCCTACGTAAATCTGGTAGGGTAAAACATGAGCCGAGAGAGATTCGGATTTCTCATTACGATAGTCGTGATGTGTTGCTTATGGATCAAAATGAGCCCACCACTTATCGAGGCTATGTCTGGACCAGAACTCGGATAAATGGCTAAGTGCCATGAACTCGAGATGCAATCCATGTATGATAACCAAGTTTGGAACTTGGTTGATTTACATGAAGGTGGTAAGACCATTGGATGTAAATGGGTTTTCAAGAAGAAAACTGACATGGATGGCAAAGTGCATACTTTTAAAGCAAGACTTGTAGCAAAAGGTTTCAGGCAGACTCAAGGTGTTGATTATGATGAAACTTTTTCGCAAGTAGCCATGCTTAAATCCATAAGAATTTTAATTGCCATTGCTGCATATTATGACTATGAGATATGCAAATGGATGTAAAAACAACATTTCTTAATGGAAAATTGCTTGAGGACGTGTATATGACACAACCTGAAGGTTTTGTACATCCTGAGAATTCTATGAAGGTATGCAAGCTTCAAAGATCCATTTATGGATTAAAGCAAGCTTTTCGGAGTTGGAATCTTCATTTTGATGAAGCAATCAAGGATTTTGGTTTTATTAAGAACGAAGATGAGCCTTGTGTATACAAGAAGGTCAGTGGGAGTGCAGTTTTTCTGGTACTGTATGTTGATGATATATTACTCATTGGAAACGACATCCCAACATTGCAGAATGTCAAGTCTTGGTTAGGGAAGTGTTTCTCAATGAAAGACTTAGAAGATGCAGCCTATATCCTAGGGATAAGGATCTATAGGGATAGATCTAAGAGGCTAATCGGTCTAAGTCAGAGTGCTTACATAGACAAGGTGCTGAATAGGTTCAGTTTGCAAGACTCTAAAAGAGGATTGTTGCCAATGTCTCATGGCATAAGTCTCAGCAAGATTCAATGTCCTAAGACAAATGATGAGCGAGACCGTATGAATAAGATTCTATATGTATCAGCTATTGGATCTATCATGTATGCCATGCTATGCACTCGACCTGATGTATCATATGCTTTGAGCACTACAAGCAGATATCAGTCAGATCCTGGTGAGAGTCAATGGATAGCAGTAAAAAACATTCTTAAATACTTAAGAAGGACTAAGGAAGTGTTCTTGGTCTATGGAGGTTTTGAAAATGATCTAGTTGTAAATGGTTACACAGATGCAAGTTTTCAAACTGATATAGATGATTTTAGATCGCAGTCTGGATATGTGTTTACTTTGAATGTGGTGCAGTAAGCTGGAAAAGTTCGAAGCAAGAGACTGTGGCAGATTCTACAACGAAAGTTTGAGTATATTGCGTCAGTCCGATGCAAAGAAAGGAGGCGCTTTGGATCGAAAGTTCATTTCGAACTAGGTGTGGTTCCAAGTATTGTTAACCATGTTTGTTTGTATTGTGACAATAACGGGGCAATAACACATGCCAAGGAACCTAGATCACACCATAGATCCAAACATATACTCAGGGGCGTTTTCATCTCATCGAGAAATTATTGAGAGGGGAGACGTGAAGATTTGCAGAGTACCTACGAAGACAACGTTGCGGATCCATTGACAAAAGCTCTTCCACAAGCAAAACATGATGGTCATGTTAGATCATTAGGCATTAGATGCATGTATGATTGGCCCTAGTGCAAGTGGGAGATGTTGGGGCATGTGCCCTAGGTCAATCCATTAACTGTCTTTATGAATACTTTTAGTTAATAAAATAGAGGATTTCATTTGCTGTTTATTATAATTAATTTGCATGTTTACATTATAATAAGATCCATGGGTATTTACAGAAATATCATAAATGTCCCTAGTCGATCATTATACTGGGAACTATGATGAATTAAGACTAGTGTGAGTCTTGATTGATGATCATATGATGATTATACGTATAGGGATACGAATCAAGATCACGAGTACTTGTTAGGGAACAAAGTATTGGACCGATCGCTATGAGAACATCACATGGATTAAGTCATAGTTGTTTCTCATGATAAGTATATTTTTCAGGTCCTCGACTTGAGATTACCAGAGACTTCAACATTAGGAACACAGTGATTTGACACAATCAAACGTTGTCTTTAACCGGACGATTATAAAGGTTGTGATTGGTTAATGTGTGAGCAATGTGATGAAGTTGTGTAATCAAGATAGAATTTGTCCCTCTCATATAAAGAGAGATATCCAAAGTGGATCCCTCGATGTGTTAGACTCATTAAAAGGCCTAGTCTAAGTGAATTGATATTGATCAATGTCACTTGGATGTTTTCAGTCTACCTAGAGATCGAGACTAGTACGATTGAACATGTTAGATGACAATTCCATGCCTTATGTTTGATCAAAAAGGATATCGTGTGACAAAAGGATGTTATATACATTATTGATTAGGTTGTATCGATTTGATATTGTACAACTTGGGTATTCATATTGTCTTGCTAGAGGCGCTTATAACCCGTATACCAAAATGAGTTTTGGTACACTGCCAACGTTGTATGAGTCTATTGGGTCGCACACTAAGAATGGTTTTGCGAGATTTTAAGATGGTTCAGAAAAACGAATTTTATATGATAAAATTCGTGACAGAAACGTCCTTGTGGTGTATTACACTTATACTTCTTTAAGTAGTGGTATATGTGTAATTTACTTAACCGTCTATATACAAGGGTTGTATAAATAGACGCTTTAAGTTAAAACACAGAGAGGAAAGATTAAGGGCCGAAACTTTATTTTCGTTCAGAAACGAATTAGGGTTTTCTGGTACGCTCTGGATCATTTTGGAGATAAACAAAAAGGTTTGGTATTCTCTCGAAGCTAGCACTTTGAATCTCGGCCGCTCGTTCGCGGATGTGAATTTCGGTGTAGAGGCGTTCGTCGTTGCGCGCCTTAGATATCGATCAACCTTCAGAAAGGTATATTGCAACCAAGGTATGATTAAGTTTTCATGGTTTAAACGTTTTTAATGGAATTAGATTCGGATCTTGTTGGGGTTTTTGTCAAAATTGTTTTGTAATTTTCGCTGCGTATGAACCACAAAACCCAACAGGTAAAAGTTGATAAGTTCATTTTCCTAGTTGATTTTATAGTGCTAGATATGGAAGAAGATTCAGAAGTACCACTAATATCAGGGAAACCTTTCCTAGCAACTACAAGAGCATTAGTAGACGTTCAAGAAGGAGAATTAAAATTACGGGTAAATAATAAGGAAGTCATGTTCAATATTTACAAAACCTTGAAATTTCCAAGTGAGGGAGAACACTACAAAAACATCGAAATTAGATATGTAGTTTCTGACTTTGTATCTAAGATAGCCAATGAATATATTCTAGATGACCCGCTGAAGCAGTGCCTAGTTTAATGCATAAGAACAAGTTTTGCAGCTAAGGGAGAACTTCTGTAGGAAGTAAATGTTTTATCATCGATGAGACCCCTAATGTTCCATAAAGGTTTTGAGAAACTAGAAATAAAAGTGGAAAGTCAGTTATTGAACCAACAATGGAGTTAAAGCCTTCACCAGAGCATTTAAGATATGCATATTTAGGAGAAAATTCAACTTGTCTTGTGATCATCTCAGCAGCGTTGATAGAGTTGGAAGAAGAAAAATTGCTACGAGTTTTAATCCCAACTTTGACTCATGTTCTTTTTTTTTTGTCAAAAAAAAAGAGAGCATGAATTAGTGTTGGGTTGAACGATCAAAGACTTTATAGGATTTAGTCTAACAGTCTACATGCATAAGTTCTTAATGGAAGAAAATCATAAAAAATTAAATGAATCTAAAAAAAGGTTAAATCCAGTGATGAAAGAAATGGTAAATAAGGAGATCTTAAAATGGTTGATTAAGGACATGCAAGCTTCTACAAATATAATGAGCATTTAAGGAAATGTTGGCTTCTACATAAGGTTTATTAAGTATTTTTCAAAACTCACTAAACCATTCTGTACATTATTAGAAAAAGACGTTATATTTGAAATGAGTCTTGCATGCATAAAAGCATTCAAGACCTTGAAAGTAGCTTTGATTTCGGTACAAATAGTGGTAGTACTGGATCAAGAATCCAAATTTGAAATAATGTGCGATGCAAGTAACTATGCGATAAGTGCTATGTTAGGCCAATGGAGAGATGTAATATTTAGAGCTATATACTATGCAAGCAAAAATTTGGATCCAACACAGCAAAATTATACTACCATAGAAAATGAGCTTTAGGCAGTTGTGTTCGCAAGTGACACATTTAGTCCTTACATAGTAGGATCAAAGGTCACTTGTATATCCGACCATGCAAAGAATCAATGCATTACTTGTTTGCAAAAAATGATGCCAAAATAAGGTTAATTAGATAGGTGTTATTATTGCAAGAGTTTGACTTAGAAATCAAAAATAAGAAAGGAAGAGAAAATTTGGTTGCATATCATCTATCTAGGTTACCTCATAAAAATGTGATACATGGAAGCTAGTAACCGAAGTATTTGTGGACGAGCAATTGTTTCAAATATAAAAGGAATTGGAGTATATATTAATTTAGACTCAGACTAAACGAGCGAAAAGGCATCGCGCTAATGACGTTAAACTAAGCTCTACTTGGAGATGTCCCTGGGTTTTTAAAATTTCAAGTTTTTTTAAAAATTTCAGTTAGTAAGTTACTTAGTATGATAAGGATAGTTAACACGTAATGATTTTCTAACTTTTGAAAAATTTATTGTAAAATGTGCAGGAGAAGTCTAAATAGATGTGAAAGATTCATAAATTATCAATGAGCTATAAGGATATTACTTGTGTTATTATATATGTTTGTCTGTTTTAGTGTTATCTTGGTTTCAGGCTTATTTTTAAACCTTAACTACAAGGTGTGGTTTAAGTTTGAGTGTATCAACACTACACTACACTACACTATGAGAAGTGATAAGAAAGGTTGAAATAAGGATAAACACTGCAGGTATGATCGTTTAAATTTTATTTTTCAAGCAATGAAAGAGGAAGCATAGTAGTGTATTATTTATTTCATTTACTTACTATTTTGAAAGTTTAGATAATATAGATTAGGTTATATATAGTAATATGTAATAAATAAGTAGTTCATTTGCATGTTTATGCCTTTAATTGAGGATGAGTAGAATACAAGTTTCTTGTTGATATGAGACTCAAGAGAGTATTTTTAAATTTTTCGAAGAAAATAATGAAATGTAGCATTAATGATATAATTTCGTGATTAGAAACCTATAGTTAGGGAAGACCATGAACTTGAAATAAAAGCAAGAAATTACTAGAACACTTCTTATGGAATAAGTTAGATCTCTAAAGAATTCTATAATAAGTGTGAATCTTACTTGAAAATAATATAAAGTAAATAAAGACTTAGCCCAAATAGGGGAAGAAATAGGCATTTTAAATTACAAGTTGGAGTTAACTTACTTGATTAAGTGAAAGTGAGAAGTGCTAACTAGAGCTTTAGAATAGAAAAAAATAGTGTCCCACAAGTTCTACAGGATATGGAGCAGAGAACTTGATGGTTGAAAAAAGTGAGGAAAAATTGAGTCCATGGGAAAAGGAGCAGAGACCGTGAAACAGAAAATAAAAATGAGAGAAAAATGAAGAAAAAAAGGTGAAAATTAAAATAAAACTCTTCAAATAAGAGATTTAGCTCGAGTGCAAGTAGCTTTATTGAGTTAAGTTTTCTTTCCAACTATGTTAAGTCCTATAGCCTATTAAAGTGTTAATTTATACTAAAACAGTTTGATCTATGCTTGTTTGTGAATTCTTGTGCTTAATGGGAAATCATGAGATTATACACTTGCTACTTGAGTGTTGACTTGAAACAAGCATGTGGGTAGTGATGGTTTAGGTTGTGATCTACTTTGGTATTTCGAAACTGAGTTGTATATGTTGTTAAAGCTACATATTATTAACTTGAAACTTAGTGAATTAAAAGATACTCTATGAACAATTTAAAACAAAAGATAACTTGTGTAATAGGAGTAGTTTGGAGACTTTGTCAAATACACTTTTGCTTAGGACGTGCAAAATCTGAAGTTTGATTTTTATTTGATAAGTGGTTATTTAGACTTAAATATAGGGTTAGTTTAGTATAATATTTAGTATAAATATCACTAAATAATCTCTAATTGATGGTGTTTATGTATTTTCAGGTAAATAAAGCATAAATGAAGGAAACAAACAAAATTGAGAAGAAACAGAGCTAAAACTCACCAAAGTATGCTTGGCGTCGTGGCATGCGGGTGTGGTGTGGTGAGGGCACAAAGCACAACATGGATGACCTAGGCAAAGTGTGGGAGAGAAGACAAACGAAGAAAATGAGATAGGAAGCTCGGCACCGTGACTCGTGTGGCATCGTTGAGAATGAAAGGACGACGCTGTGGGTTAAGTGGCAATGTCGGGACAGAAGAAAATAAAAAGTTAAAGTTTTATTTTGTGTTAAATTGTAAAGTGGGGTTTCTAATTTCTTAGAAATGTGATTAGGGATTATAAATAGACATGAAAATGTTTTAAACATATAGAATACAATAGATTAGCCACCATTAACATAATTTAGAATAGTTTTTACTTTATTCTTGAGTATTAAGATGATTGTAGAGTGAAGACAGTAAATACTCACGTGTGGTGATTTGGGTACTGTTTTTATTGATTTAAAGAGTGTTATTTCATTATATCTCTGATTGCAATGAATACCACTATATGCATGTGTGTTTCAATGTAGTATAAGTAGTCTATTGATCTTAGGGATCAATGGATCATATAGTATGAATGTTATGCTATAAACATGAGTAGAATAGAAATATAAAAAGTGCAATAGTTAGAATTTGTATTGATTATATGCCTAATCCTACAACATCTTGATCACATGTTTGTGGATATTAGGTTTTAGAAGTTATCATGGTCATTCAAGCTTTTAAGCTTGATATGGATGGTACAATCATAAAATACACAACATCGAGCGATAGTTGTTGATTAGGGAGGCATAGATAGTAAACATAATTGGTTATGAATCTAAAGATTTAGAACATTAAAGTAATGTGGAGCTTACGTTATTCACACCAATAGGTGAAGTTCTAGTTTTCACATTAGACCTTTTTCGTCACGATAGTGGGTTAAAGTAGATTTGAAGGAAATATGTCTATTCTAATTAGGTATTGCACACACATAATAAAAATAATAAATTGAGTTGAAAAGTATAGTATTTCATTACATAGGTGAAGTTATGAACTAAGATAGTCTGAATATAAGAATTTAAGTAAACTGCATTAGGTTGTTAGTATAGATTAGTTTAGTTTAATTATAAAACCATTTAAAAGGATTTCCTTGCAATGGAGTAGTTGTAGCTAAGTACGTAATGATTGCATACACCTTTCACTAAGGACAATATCTTTTGTCAACTTAGGTTGGTTACACTATTAGAGTTGTTATACTTGCTGCACGCGAATCAATGATCTCCATATCCTGTTCAACAAAATTTTCATAATAAGGTTTAACCTATGACCATTTACTTTAAATATTTTTCCCGTTTTGAAGCTTTTTATTTCTACTGCGCCATGAGGCAAAAAATTCACAATCATAAAAGGTCATATCCATCTTGAAAAGAGTTTTCCAGGAAATAATTTAAGTCTAGAACAAAAGAGTAGAACTTTATCTCCTACTTGAAGATTTTTAGAAACTAATTTATTTTCATGAAATGCTTTCATTTTATCTTTATAAATTGATGCATTTTCATAAGCGTCATTCCTAAGCTAGTCTAATTATTGAGAAATCAACTTATGTTGGTCTTGTGCTTCTTCATAATTCATTTTACATGTTTTCATTGCCTAATAGGCTTTATGGTCTAGTTCTATCGGTAAATGACATGCTTTTTCCAAATATTAACCTATAAGGTGTCATACCTATAGGTGTCTTAAATGCTGCTCTATGTACCCATAATGCGTATTCTAATCCAAAACTCTAATCCTTACATATTGGACTAACTATTTTTTCCAGTATTGACTTAATTTCTCTATTTGAAGTTTCAGCTTGTCCACTAGTTTATGGGGGTTTGCATTAGATGTCCTATGTGTGACATTGTACTTAGCAAGTAGATTAGCAACTAATTGATTACGAAAATGTGAACCTCTATCACTAATAAGTGCTCTAGGTGCTCGAAAAACTGTAAAAAAAAATTTACCTAAAGAAATTAGCCATTATTTTTGAATCATTAGTTTTAGTAGCTTTTACTTCTACTCACCTAAACAGATAATCTACAGCAAGTAAAATATAAACATAGCCATTCGACGGTGGAAAAGGTCCCATGAAATCTATACCTCATAGATCAAACACTTCACAAAAAAGAATAGGAAGGCATTTGACTTCTCCGTCCTAAGTTTCCAGTTCGCTGGCAATTTAGACTAGATTTTTTGTAAATAAAACAATCGTGAAATAGACTGGGCTAAGAGAATCTAGAATCTACAATTTTGCGAGCAGTTCTACGTAGACCAAATTGTCCTCCATAGTCATAAGTATGGCAATGAGATATAATTGATTGTACTTCCGACCATGGTATACATCTCCTAATTATTTGCCCTGAACAAAATTTCCATAAATAAGGATCATCCCATAGTTAGAATTTTTTTAATTTTATTATTTTGAGCTCTTGTCATACAAGGTGATAACCTATTGGTGGTAAGATAATTAACTATATCAACATACCATGGGCCATCAATCTTTATACTATATAAATATTCATCCGAAAAATCATCCCTTAATGGTATAGGCGGTTTCCCATTTTCTAACCTACGTAAATGATTTGTTACTAGATTTTCAACTGTTTTCTTATCTTTTATAGTAAGGCCAAATTCTTGTAGAAGTAATATCCATCTTATTAGTCTTTGTTTTGCATCTTGTTTTGTCATTAAGTATTACAATGCTGAAGGATCTAAATTAACTATAACTATTGTTCCTAATAAATAAGGTCTAAATTTTTCTAAGGCAAATACTAAAAGTTCCTTTTCAGTAGTGGTATAATTTTGTTGGACTGGATCTAGTGTCCTAAAAGCATAATATATAATGTAAGAATATTTTCCTATTTTTTAACCTAAAACTGCTCCAACTACATAGTTACTCGCATCACACATTATTAGAAAAGATAACGACCAATTTGGTGATTTAATCATAGGTATGGTTGTTAAAGAATCCTTTAATTTATTAAATGCTATCTTGTAATCCTTGGAAAATTCAAAAGGAACATCTTTTTGTTAAACTTTGCATAAAGGTTGTGTTATTTTAGAAAAATCTTTCACAAATCTTCTACAAAATCTTGCATGGCCAAGAAATGAACGTATTTCTCTCACCGTAGTATGGTAAGGTAATGTTTTGATTACTTAAATTTTTGCTGGATCTACCTTTATACATTTATGTGACATTATGTGTCCTAATGTAAGTCATTGATCTACCATGAAATGACATTTTTCATAATTTAATACTAAATTCTTTTGTATGCGTCTCTTAAGCTCTTTAGTTAAATTAACTAAACATTCCCCAAAAGAATTACTATAAATAGGGAAATCATTCATGAAGACTTCAACAAAATTTTCCACATAATCAGAAAAAATACTAACCATACATTTTTGATAAGTTGCAGATGCATTACATAAACCATAAAGCATACATTTATAAAAAAATGCACCAATGGGGCAAGTAAAAGTTGTTTTTTTCCTGATCTTCTGGTATTACAGGTATTTGATGAAATCCTGAATAACCATTTAGACAGTAGTAATGGGTTTTTCCTGCTAGTCTTTCTAACATTTGATCTATAAACGGGAGTGGATAATGGTCTTTCCTAGTTGAGGCATTCAACTTTCTATAATTTATACATACCCTCAAACCATTTTGAACTCTAGTTGGTACTAACTATCCATGCTTATTTGTTATTACTTTAGTTCCTGTATTTTTAGTGACTACTTGGATTGGGCTTGCCCAAATTCTTATTAGCTATTGGAAATATCATTCTTGTATCTAATAATTTTAATATTTATCTTTTACTACGTCCATCATAAGTAGGTTTAATCTACGTTGAGCTTGTTTAGATGCTTTTGTATCAGTTTCTAGATTTATCCTATGCATAAATGTAGCTAGACTTACTCCTTTAATATCAGCTATGGTCCATCATATTGCTCCCTTAAATTCATTCAAGATGCAGCTTAGTAAGCTATCTTCTTCTATACTTGTTAGTTTATTAGAATGTATTACTAGTAATTTATAATAGTTCCATAGATATACATATTTCAAATGATTTGGTAAAGTTTTTAGATCTAATTCTGGGGCTTTAACTATAGAAGGTAAAATTCTTGAATGAGATTTAGATAAATCTAGGTAATAAGTAAGTTCTAGTAGTTCATAGTATGATTCCAAAGTACTTATTATCTCGTTTGTTTCCTCATCTCTATTATTATCTTCTCTTAAATCTTCTATTACCAATTCCAATTTATCTGTGTTATCTTTTCTAAAATATTTATCTATTAATGGATTTAACATATCTAATGTGCACAAGGAAGAGACATCCATTAGATATTTCATTACAACATATATATTAAAATGCATTGTATTGTCATCTACTATCATTGTTAATGTTCCATTTGAAACATCAATCTTTGCTTTTGCTATTTTCAAAAATGATCCTCCTAAAATTAGAGAAGTTATATTAGAGAAATTATATTCTTTCATGTCTCAAACATAGAAGTCTCATTGAAAAGACTAAAATATTAAGCCCGACCAGACATCTTGAAGCAACCCTACCAAATTTAACAAAGGATCTATCTCGCTTATCGTACCGCTATACTAGTTTCTTCCAAGTGTACATATGTCATTTGCCAATAAATAGATAAAGGCATAACATTTATGGAGGCTTCCAAACCACATTATGCTTTAGAAATTCCTATATTTTCAATTGTAAATGGAACGAAAAACATTCCAGGGTAAAAATATTTAGGAGGTAATTTCTTTTGAATTAGTGTTGATACGTGTTCTCGTAGACTCACCTTTTCATTAGGCTTAATCTTATTACTGCATAAATCTTTTATAAATTTCTTATACTGAGGAGCATTTTGAATGACTTCAAATAGAGGTATATCAACTACTACTTTCTTTAATATATCAGAGATATGCTTTTCTTCCTGCAATTTCTTAGCATTTCTATCATCTTTCAAACAATGAGGGAATGGTGGTTTTATATTAATTAGTCTATCTTTATCAGGCTCATCACCTTTTTTCCTAGGGATCCTATTACTTGTTACTTCAATTTATTTCTCTACATCTGCTTCTGTTTCTTTTCTAGCAACTAATTGGTCTGATATTTAAGGTTCATCCATCTGCTTACCACTTCTTAAAATTATGGCTGGTACTTTTTCGTATAAAGTCTGATAAGGTTGAGATGGTCATTTCCCTTTATTTACAAATTCACTCATTTGTGTTGTCATCTCACTCAGTTGGTTTTGCTACTCGGACATATCAGTTTCTAATGTTTGAATTATTTGATCTTTTTTTCTTTCTGAATTATTTGATATTTTATACATTTGATAACCTTGATTGTTAATACGATTACCTACGTTTGGCTATGCATAATTTGTATAACTATTAAACTTATAAGTGGGATCAACAAATCAATCATATTAGTTCATTATAGTGTTAGCTTGTTCTATTTCGATTTGTTGTTTCAAAGGGCATTCATCATTAAAATCACTTATATCATTATAGAAAGACAATATTTTACTTTGCTTGATCTATACTTTATTAATAACTCAAATATGGCTTTAGCTCGTCTATCTTATTGTGTGGTGTCTTATATGTCCTTTTATTCATTTCACTCAGATTTTTCTTGATTAATTCACTCTTCTCACCATATTGCTTAGATGTTTTAGCCATTTTTTGTATAACTTCTCTGGCTAAAGTTGGTGTTTTGTCAAGCAAAGACCCTCCACATACTGTGTCTAAAAATCTTCATTCTAAGTGATTTAATACCTCATAAAAATATTGCATTAGAGTTTTTATGTAAATCCATGCATTGGATATAATGAATTCAATCTTTGATACCTATCCCGAAATTCATCAAAATTTTCTCCAATTTCCATTGTAGCATTGCTGATTTTTTGTCTATAAAAACTAATTTGTCTTACCAAGACATAGTGATCAAGAAAGACTTGTAGCTGTTAGGTTTTGAAGATCAAGCGCATCGGAAGTTTTTCGAATATCCCCAAATCAAGATCATATTTATACCATCAAACTGATGTTACAAAAGAGAAAAACATACCATAAACAAGAAAAACTCCACGTCTGTCTTGTTTGGTGTTGATCGATTAATTCAAGACGTTGCTAGAGACGAAGGTCCTCTATCAGAAATACATACACGAACGGACGATCACAATCCGGAATGCTAGCCCCAAAAATTCTAGGACAAAAATTCTCACAAAAATTCTCTAGAAAAATCTCTACAATAATTCTAGTACAAAAATTCTTATTTATATTATAATAGGTCGAGTTGCAAAGGAACTCCATTTCCCAGTCACACTCTAAATAAAGTCTTAGATAAAGTCCAACCTAATAAGGATAGAGTCATATATAATCTACAATTACAAACCCAACAAGAGTTGTAATTTACCTAAAACTCAAATAAGAATTAAATTCATACTATAATTCAAATTAGAGTCATATTCAAAATAAGAGTTACCAAGAGACAAATTTCTAGTAACACTAGAAATGTAAGAGAATTTTGAATCCTAGTCAAACTAGGACACTTAATGAGAATCTTCCAATTGAATTTTATCAAATAAGATTCATCAACCTAGATAATATTAGATCAAGTAAATCTGATCTTTGTGTGTGAGCTAATAGGTTCATACAACATTGGCACTGAACCAAAGTCCTTTTTTGGCACGAAAATCATAAGCTGCCTCTAGCAAGACATTATGACTACCTAAGTTGCATGAAGATCAATAAATCAATACAACCTAATCGATAGTGCATATCATATCCCTTTGTCACGCGATATCTTTTTAATTAAACATAAGACATGGAATGTCACCTTTATAGTTCAATATAATAGTCTCAATCTCCAAGTAGACTGAAATTGTCAAGTGATATTGATCCAATCAATTCACTGCACATGGTCATTTCTCAGTCTAACATATTGAGGGGTCGAAGAGATATCTCTCTCTAAAAGATAGGGAAAAATTCCATCTTGATTACATAACATCCACACGTTAGTTGGACAATGACCGATCACAACTTTTATAATCATTCAGTTAAAGATGATATTTAATTGTGTCAAATCATTTAGCTCCTAATGTCGGATTCTCAGGTGATATTAAGTCGAATGACTAAATCATATAAAACTATCATCAGAAGCACTTATGGCATTGGCCATGTAACGTTCTCATAGTTGGTTGGTCCAGCATTTGTTCCCAACATACACCCAAGATCTTGATCAGTACAGTATACACATAACATGACTATCAATTAAGACTCATACTAATCTTAATATTTTATTGTTCCCACAATAATGACTGACGAGGGACATTTAGAATCATACATTTATCATTCATGGATACTATTATAAAACAAACATGCATCTAATTATAATAGTTAAACAACGTTTACAGAATTGGCCTAAGGGACATTTCCCTACATCTCCCACTTGCACTAGATCTGATCCTACACGTATCCAATATTGAGTGAACTTAATGCATTCTTAGTGGAATAAGTTTATTTATGTATCTGCTACATTGTTTGATATTGATGTTCTGCAAATCTTCACGTTTAGACCTTCGAACGCTTAAAGCATACTGATAAACATATAAGACCGTATTAAGATTCATGAAAACACTTACTACTAGATAATAAAAAATAGAATATGCCATCGTTACTTGACCTAAAAATTTTAATTCCCTTAAACTTCCCAAACAAGTAACGAATTTGAATTATTGTTAGTTACTACTTATTATAAATTATTCACACAAATAGGATGTAAATTATCGATTAGAATTAGAATGTATTGCACATTGGCCACTATACATGCAAACCCTAGTTTCATAGATTGTAAGTCAATGATACAACAAAATAATATTATAACTTAAATAATACAATTATAATTGAAAGCATTAAGTTCATAATCTCGTATATTGTCTTTGCAATTGGTTTAGTTCATCCCCTTATTTAGACTAATAAACTATTTGCACATATTAATGGAATAGATCATAAAATAAATAAAATACATTAATTAAAAACCTATTTATTAATAACTTCAATTATTTAAAGCAATAGTAATGTCAAAATAATAGCATAGGTAAAGAGACAGAGATTATAAAAGTGCACACCTTATTTCGCAGCCCTAGCCTCATATATATAGTATTTAGACTAATACATATCTTATTCAAACTCAAATTCATAGCCCTTATCTAAAAGAACTCATCATCGACCTCAATAATTTGCCAAAGATTTGTATAATATAAATCGTTAGGTAGATCGTTGAGTGTTCTCCAAAACACTCCTATGTGTTCCAAATATTCAATTAACGATTTGTGTGTATTGTTTACTTCGCTAGTGGTTCTTTGATTCCAATTTGTCCAGAGATTTTAGCTCATTCTTCACTTTTTTGGGACTTCGTAAGTGTTGATCAATTTTTCTCTTTTCACCTTCAAATCCTTCATTTCTTCAATTCTCTTCAATTATACTTAAAATCACATAAACAAGAGAAAACCCTATGTAATATAGTCCTTTATATTCAAAATAACCATAAAATATCAAAAACATTGTCAAATTATTAACTTGTTAAATATTTTAAAGACCCAAATAATATAATCCTAATCACGTTGTTTTGTAGGACCGTGACCAGGTGGCCATCCTACATGGCATTCTCGGTCATTACTCGGGCGTCAACATGGAGGTAGTAATTAAATTACTTTATTTGTGTTTGATGCAATGTAGTATACTATACCTGCAACATCACCTATCCCGATAAGGGTAATATTTGGCCCGAAACCCTAATTAAGCCCTAGTACACAAACCAAACTTAACTAAAGCTAGCAACCTCACCTTTTGTATTTGATATAAACACAATTGTATATCAAATACCAACATAAAATAAAGTCATAAATGCGGTGGAACATTTAAAATTTTTTCGATAACATTTACGATATACAAACCTAGAGTGAACCTGAACAAATCTTGGTTATACAAAACTTCCCAACCTTGTGATATTGTAAAACTATACTTCAAACAGTATACAATATACAAAACGTTCCATAAAAGAGAACACCAAAATACTCCTACGCCTTCTCTTTTCCTTAGCCGAAGCACTCGACTGCAAACCTGAAATGTTAATTTGGGTGAGTGCTCCAACTTGCTCAGTAAGTTAGGATTCACATAACTATCAACAGTTAATATAATAATTAAGAATAAAATGCAATAGGAATGTGAACTGACCATAGCTAATAGAATATTGAAAAGCATATAATCAATATATATACAAATGCAAGTTGTTCAGTCATAAGCTATTAAATTGTGATGCATTTTTTTCAATTAATAAAACTAGGGCCGATGACCCACCGACACCATTAATGTGATTACTAGAATAAACATTGGCCGATGTGTTGTCAAGTCAATTCTTTTATGTTCAATGATTCAAAGACAAAACCCTTTGGTGAATGTGAAATCGACGTATCTTTCTAGTTGAGAAGGAATTAATATATAAGCTGGGAACCAAACCTATCTATTATACCATCTATCCACACCTCCAAGAATTATTCTTGCTAATCACACAATATATAGTTTTCCTTTTTAAAGAACCACATCACAATGTACATAGCACCCCAATCAAGTCCATAAACTATATGATATACCTATATGACATATATAGGCAAAAATCGATAATTAAGTGAATTCATACTTACCTCAACTGTGTTTCCTAGTCTCGTTACACCCCCAGAGTCTCTTAAGGAACTTTCAGGTAAATCTACATAAAGGTATCATGGTCATGGGGGTCACCGTGCCATCTACGACACTAATTTTCCAGCAATTCATGTGACCCAATCGGCGGCACCATTTCTTGCGACTTCACTACAAAGTTGCTCTCTACCCCAGCAATTCATGTGACCTGTCGGACACTATGGTCATCTCAAACCACGTCCAAAACCTTTAATGGAGCTCAAAGATGGGTCTTACCTCAATCACAATCCATTCAATGACATCAAACAACATAAAAAATACACAAAATTATGTGAATTCATGTGAGTTTATCACCTTCATCAACAACAATAACTTCGACAACAAAACACCATGAATCGCTTAAGAATTGAGGTTCCAGTGAACATCCTTATCTCCACCATCATTCTTAAACCCATGGCCATAGTTTTCATAGTCCGTCCTCACCAACAACCCATTTGAAAATCCAATAAAACCCAATAGAAATGATGCTACTCACAGTTTTTGATGGAGAAAACAAGCTTCTCTCTGTTTCTCTTACATTGAAGATGAAGATGGCGATTATAATGGCAATGATGGTGACGAAAAGAAGTTGACAGCGGTGGCGGCGATGAAGGAGTGAAAGTGGCAGTGGTGGAGGGACGATGAAGATGAAGATGATGATGAATATGATCTCATCTCCATTGATTTGACTTATAATTTATGCAGGGCCAGCTCCTACTCCATCCAACCACCTGATGATTGTCCTCATCATCATCCCTTCTACACAAATCTCGAGGCGTATTAAAAAGGTTGCAATCTGAAAGTTACAGGAGTCACTAATATGACACCCATTGTGACACACAATGCATCTCTAGGCTTATCCAACAAGTATAATTACTCATTTCACTTGATTTTTCAACTATAGGTTCTATTAATACATTTATTCAATTAATTCATCGACACGTAACATAAACAAAATTTGACACGCAAGCCCACACACACTCGTAAAAGTTACCTTTAATCTCATAGAGAAAAGGAAACTAGTCCATCATATAATATTTTCGCTCCTAAGTTAGTTTCTCGTTCCTATGAAATTTCCATCACCTTAACCATAGGAATTTCTTTGGTTCTCAGCTTCTGAATCTTTTGTTCAAGGATTTGAATAGGTTGATCTTCGTAAGATAAGTCTTCTCGGAAATTAAGTTCATTCTAATTAATTCTTAAGTGAATTGAGTCTCTGTCTTGCGAAGCATTAACATGTGGAAGATATTATGAATAAGAGCTAGTTGAGAAGGCAACTCTAACCTGTAAGCAATGAGACCAACTCTTTTGTAAACCCTGAATGACCCTATATATCTCAGAGCTATTTTACCTCTCAATCTTAATCTGTATAGGCCTTTCATAGGTGACATTTTCAAAAGAACCTAATCGTCCATTCAAAACTCTAAAACCCTATGATGGTTATCAACGTAATGACTCGTTTTGAGTGTGCACAATAATTTCTTGTATTTTTCTATTATTTTTAGTAGTGGTAATTGGATATTGCTCCACAGGGATTTTGCAAATCTCTTAACAATTAAGCTTACCTTCAAGTTTTATTTGATTTAATTTATTTTAATTTAACCAATTTAATTAAAACGGGAACTAAACACTATCAATCTAAAAATTAAACAATAAATTAATTAAAGTAATTAAACTATAAACAATTTAAAATCAATAAACTAATCTAATTCAATTTAAACAAACAATCAATAAATCAATATAAAATAAATATCTAAAAAATACATCTTAAACAATGATATGTAAATCGTCTTATCCGGCTATTTTTATTGAAACAAAGTCATAATCATTATTCATATTTATATAATGATCCAACATCATTAACTTTAATAACAATAGGTTGATAGTCTTTAGCAAACTATCGACTTTTCTATATTCAATGGAAATAAGCCATATCCTTATCATTGTGAACCTACATATTGGATAGAACGCAATAAAATAGAAATACAATAGCATTAACACTCAATAAAAGTCATACCTAATCTAAATCAAATATTAATCAGAATATGCTAATCAATAAATAACCTAGAACAACCACTCATGTAATATTACCATATAGATTAATCCTAGTTACTACTTCTATAATTGTTTTCAATAATTATAGAAATAGATTTAGATACCCTATATTAAGAAACATATTTGGTACTATGCATTCAATACAAAGAATCATTAGTTTTAATAAGCAAAAACAACTTGTTAAATCCGTGACTGACGTGTGTGATTGATTTAAAGCATTTAACACATAAATTTCATATTATGACTAAATAAATGAACACTTTACAATCAGGTCCAGAGTATTGTTTAAAATAATAAATTACTTACATATATTAATAATAAACATTGTAATAAATAAATAAATAAATAAATAAATAAAAGACATTAATGTAAAATACCTTTCTTGAATCTCCAAAGAGTCTCCAAAAATAATGAACAATGAACAAAAACCTAAAAACTTTAAAACTAATAAAAACTAATAAAAACTAATAAAGGGCTTAGAGAGAGAGAGCTGAGAGAGAGAGTAATTTTGAAGCCTTAAAGTCCTATTTGTCATTTCCCAAAATATAAAAGTTATAGATAAACCGAAATTCCTTGTTTTTATCTATAAAAAACTCATCATCGACCTCAGTTATTTGTCAACAATGCCACTTTGTTCACAAATCGCTGAGTTAATCACTAGATTTAGCTCTCTGTACTTCACTGATTCATCTAGGGAGTTTTTATGTATTTCCCAATTCACTGATGATTCGTTAGTTAATCTCTGCTACTGATTTTTGTGGCAATTTTCCTATGTAATCTTATATCGCCGAGAAATCGCTGGAACTCTTCATAATTCATCGTTTTGCTCTTCTTCCTCTTTTTCTTCATTTCTTCAGTTTTCATATTTGAATCATGAAATTAGAAAAACAAGAGAATACCTAGTGTAATATCATCATTTATATCTTAAATCAACATAAATTACACTATAAAATATGTCTATTTATTGGCTTGTCAAATACCTTTAAACTCAACACTTTGTTGTCCCAAGCAAAGGAACACTCTTAATCATATTCTCATTTTATTCTTTATAAATTGATTTCAATCTAATTCATCTTAACTTTAAATAATAGAAGTTTTAAATACAAGTGATTTTCAAATGGAATCATAATACCCACAAGTAAATGAAATTTATGATAGAATATAATGATTTAAACAAAATGAAACATCCCTTAATGATAACTCAACCACCCAATGCAACACCTCTTAGAAATTAATGTTCAATGCCAAGGTTAGTATATAATATAGGTTTTCTCAATCTCTACTGACAAGCATCAAAGCTTACGATGACCAAAGATAGAATCACAAAATACAAAAACCAATGGATTAATCTTAATTTTAAAAAATATTTTATAATAACACCACAATCAAAATCAATAGGAAGTTTACCCAAATACCGATGAATATATCATTTAAAATGTGTTAGATTAAGAAATATTTCACTCAACTCTAGTTTTCAACACTCGAGTTAAATCTTTTCTTTGAAGACTTTAATAACATCAACCTTTTTATTTCTCATTTTTATTCTACTTCATCCTATATTTATTTCTATATTATTTATATTTATTCATTTGACTTTTGAGTCCCTGCTCCATTTACTAAGGACGTTTTAACATTTTTCCCACTATAGATTCCCGGTTCCATTTCCTATGGAATCTATAGGAATCTCTCTATTTGTATACTTTTTTTAACACTTCTCCCTGTCCACTAAAGTTGAAGAAAACATTCTTTCTAACTTATAGAAATTCATCAGTTTCTAACTCATTTTTCTTTCAATTGTGGCATAATTACTTTCTATGTATATACTATAAAAATATTTAATCAATAGCTTTTGTATCACAAGATTCTTTGAAATCTATCTTGTTCAACTTGCACTATTGTTTCGATCTTCAACTCATTATCATGACTAACATAAGGCAATCAATCCAGTGCATACATCAACTAGTAAAGTTAATTAAAAATGGTATACAAATTGATTCCTTATATCATATAATTCCCTTGAGTAATAAACATATCACTTCCATTCAAAGATCTATTATATATATTCAGTTTCATTTTTTTCCCTAACTAAAAATAAAGTAAAATGAAATTCATACTTGAATTTGAAAGAAATTAGACAATTTTCATCAACTCACTTAAATATCGGATCAAAATTTTGAACTTTTTGCATCAATTCTGAACTTATCTTCTGCCTTTCATTTTTTCCTTGCTTTCTTTGTTACGATATGCTTCATCTAAAATATTCCCAAACTCATTCCAAACCTTATCCTTAAGGTTATAAAATTAAATCAGGTTCCAACAAAACAAATATACCTTGTGAAGCATAAATGAATTAATATGTGTAATAATAAAAATGCAGTAAAATAAACAAATATGTAATTTGATGAATTTCAAATGAATGGAATGCAACGGGGATATATTTCATTCGTAAGAAAATTTTAATCAAAGAAAAATATATTTAATCATTCAGACATTGATTTTAACAAGAGAAAATAAACTACTCACAAAGTGCCTAGAAGTAAATTCATCATTATCTTCATCATCTTCATCCATTCCAGCAGAAAGTTGTGAAACACAACTATTAGTTGTGTTGTAAGTCCCAGTTGGAAATTGCAACTACAAAGATGGAATGTCGATGTTTCTCTTTAAATCTTGCAAACGACTATCATACCTTCTCTCAAACATAGAATGATGACGTTGTAAAGTCCTCTCGTTTGTTGCTATAAACTCTTCATTACAGTGAATTTTTGTTTCGTTGCACATAAGTGAAAAAAATATGGTCCGAAAAGTCCTCTCGTCCTAGGCTGTTATGAAATGGTGTCGAACTCGTATCAACACTCTAAATGTTCACTCTAGTCATCAATCTTGCTACTTTCTATGTGTTTTATTTGATTTTCCTTCTATTTTCAATGTAGCTCTGTCTTCTTCCTTCTCTCACATTTATCACATTAAATGATTCTCGTTCATCTTTTGAATCATTGTATCCTACCACCTTCTTCATTCTTTGTACTCCCGCATCATTTATTGTGTTCCCGAGAAATACATCGAGCTCCGTATCGAAACACCTTTGCCTACACAATTGAGTGATCAAAATAGGGAACAGTAGTCCTTCGTTCTTATTGGTCTGCATTGCAAACTTCTTAGAATCGTGTATAATTTTCCCTACATCGATATAACCCTTCTTCATCATATATGGTAAAGCAAAGCAACTCTAGGGTTTTTCAATTCAATGTGTTGCTTGGATGGATAAAAACATGCATCTATTATAACTTCATCTCTTCAAAATTTTTATAAAATAGGTGGTTTCAATAAACTTCGAGTGTCCTTCACTATCAAGCGTGAATCCCTTTCCCAGAGGTATCTCTAAAGCGTCTTGAATTATTTAATAGGGATTGGATTCATTATCAACATAAATGACATTCAGGTAATCATCCTCTGTCCTTTGTTTCTTTTATTATAGTAGATGAAAAAATTTATTCAACCTTACAGGTGAAATATCAATTTTCTTCCCTTTCATTACTACTTTTTCTCATTCCTTACTAATATGGCCATTCGCAAAAAATTGTAGCATAATTCCCAAACATCCTGTTTCTCCTCTACCCGCAAAATCTATCAAAAGATACTCTCATCCTCTGTCTTTGATGATGCTAACAATTTTATCCTCATACTTGCTCACATTTTGAATATTGAACCCTTTCTCATGAATTATCACCCTTTTCTTATCACTATAGTACCTCTTTTGAGCTCCAGGTCTCACAAACAAAGAAATTTCATAAGGCACTAAATGACTAGGTCTGGATTCTCAAAATATTTTTCCTCATCAAATGACAATGGAGATTGTTCTCTAAGCTCGGCTATCCAAGGTTCAGGTTTTCTAATACTAACCGCAGTATGTGTAGTATTCATTAGGTGGCCTGCATACTTCTGCATGCACTACCCTTCCCTTTATCTTGCTTACTACTCCTACCTCTTCCTCGACCTCTTCCCACCATTTAAATACTCTACTATGATACAATAGGTAAATTGAAATATTTTATTTGAAAATTATAAACTATCAAGTTAAAGAAAACAAGTTTGTGAAAAGGTTTTTATCATTGAATCTCGAAAGAGTTTAATATAGTACGTTTAAAATAATGTTATCAATATATTCCTATTATAAATATGTATATATTGGAAAAATTAAATAGAAACCCCCAAACTCATTTGGAAACCTGTATTCAAATTGAAAATTTGTAGCTAGACCATTTTTCAATAACAATTTTGCAATTGAAATTCAAAAACAAATTTGTCAAAAGTATCATCAAAATCAATTTTGTTCAAAACATCAAATTAAAAGGATGCTACAGTATTGATTTACTACCTACTTGAGAGTGAATCCCTCAAATAGTTTGCTTTATTAGCTTCTTAGACTCACTCTCCAAGCTTCAATTCGAAAAACACCCAACTAAGCCCTAACTTAGTTGTATGAACTTGATTTCAAAATTTCTAGGGATAAATCACCCTTAAACAAGGTGGGATACACTTAAATAAGTTATAATTCAAGCTTTCAATCTAGACGAAAATTAATTAATCAATCGAATGGGTGAAAGAGTTTTAGGTGTGAAAGGGTTTATGGGTTGGTGATTTGGGATTCTATTTTTAAGAACATGAATTCATGCTCAACGAATTGTAGTTTCGTGGATTTGCCGATAAATCTCCAGTTAAGTCGCTGAAAATCAGTCTCGGTGGTCCATCGACTAGCTAAGTGATTCCAAGCATAAACCTGAATCGCTGATAAATTGCTGAGTCATTTTTACACTAAAAGTTCTACAATCTGCTTCCGATTTTTCAAGTGATTCCTAGTGTTATTTGGAATTGCTGGAAAATTGTTGACCTATTGTTTTACCAATATACTAAATATTTTACTAATGTTTCACAAATTTTCATCACATTTAAGATAGATTAGAGCAGTAATCAACAAAAATATTTTCAAAATGAAATTTTGAGTTATAGCTAAGGAACATTATACTACTAACTAACTACTTTACTACTTAAAATAATTAAAGATAAATATAGTTCAACTGAAAAACAACTCGATCATCCCCCTCCTAATTGAAAATATCCCAAAAGAAAGTTAAAAGGAGAGAGAGAATAGATATTCTAACAGTCCTAAATCTATTAATACAGAAAGACATTGCCTTGATCAACCCCCTTATTTGAAATTATTCAAGAATCTTATTCCTAGAATATTTCCATTTTAAGAGTCAAAATTTAAGAGAATATAAAAACAACTAACTAATCCTAATAGTAAAACTAAAAGTAAAGATAGAGTATGGGATGCCTCCCATACAACGCTGTTGTTTATAGTCAATAGCTTGAATTGATAAATGAGATCACTCATCATTCAGCTTGAGTGAGTCAAACTAACCATCAACTAATTTTTCATCATTCTTGACATCTTCAGCTTATTTATCATTTTCAACATTCGCATAACCTCTTTCAGGGTAAGCATCACGATATGAGTTCTCTCATTCATAACCATCTTCATAATTATCATCATTAGCGTAATCGTCCATCTCGTAACCATCATGAAGACACATATAATCATTTCCTATTTTATGTGTAACATTACGTTTTTCTATATCGAGAATAGCTCCAGCCTTCTTGAGAAATGTTCGTCCCAACAATATCACGTCATCCTTTTCAATCTGTAGTACCACCAAGAAGTTGGTGAGATACTTGAACCATCCCACTTGCAGTGGCACATTCATTGACATTCCTACTAGAAAGAGCTTATCCCAATTTACTTTATTGACATCAAAAGGTGGTATAAAATCGATCACTAACTTCGCCTTTCTACACCATTGTTCCGGTAAGATATTCATATCAGCTCCTGTGTCAAGTAGAACACCAAGAAAATTGATTTCATTGATCATCACGTGGGGGAAGATTTTTCCTTGATCATCTTTGTAAATTTCAATCAGATGTCCTAGATCTTGAAGCTTTAGTTGCTTATTAGTGAGTTCTTCCACCCATTGTTTCCCTACATGCTATTGCACTTCAGGTTGTAGCTCTTCAGGTTGTTGCTTCTTTGATTTATTCTTCTTATTACATGGCTTTTTATATATCCAGAGTGTAATGGTTTTATTCTTAATGATTTCACATGCATTAATGTAAACATTGAACTTTTTTCATTATGTTACCCAATTTGTTTCTCATTCTCAAAATTGATGATTGATAAGTGATTATTTAGACTTATATATAGTTTTAGTTTAGTAATATATTTAATATAAATATCTGTAAATAAGCTATAATTGATGGTGTTTATACATTTTTCAAGTAAATAAGGCATAAAGGAAGAAAACAAGCTAAAACGAGAAGAAATGGAGAACTCACTAAAGCGTGGTTGGTGTTATGGCTTGCAAGTGTAGCGCTGTAAGGGCATAAGGAACAGCGTAGAGGACCTAGGCACGGTGTGGGAGAGAAGATAAGTGAAGAAAATGAAACAGATACTCGGCGCCGTAGCTCATGGTGTGATGTCGAGGAGACTTAGGAGACGGTGTCGGAGGTTAAGTGACAACACCGGGATAAAAGAAAATAAAAAGTTAGAGTCTTATTTTTGTGTTAAATTGTAAAGTAGGGTTTCTAATTGTTTAAATTGTAAAGTTAGCCACCATTAACATAGTTTAGCATAGGTTTTACTTTATTCTTGAGTATTAAGAAGATTTTGGAGATAAGAAATTGAAGACTCACATGTGATGATTCGTATATTATTTTTATTAATTTAATAGAAATTTATTTCATTATATCTATGATTACAATGAATACCACTATGTGAATGTTTGTTTCAATGAAGTGTGAGTAGTTTATTAATCTTAGAGATCAATAGATCCTATGGTATGAATGTTATGCTATGAACATGAGTAAAATAGAAATATAAAAGGTGCAATGGTTAGAATTTATATTAATTCTGAGCGTAATGCTATGAACATATTGATCAAGTGTTTGTTGATATTAGGTTTTAGAAGTTATCATGGTCATTGAAGCTTTTAAGCCGGATATGGACTGAAGATACAACAAAATACACAACATCGAGCGATAGTTGTTGATTAAGGAGGCTCTGATAGCAAACTTAATTGGTTATGAATCTAAATATTTTGAACAATAAAGTAATTTGGAGCTTACGTTATTCACACCGATAGGTGGAGTTCTAGTTTGCACATTAGAATCTTTTCTGTCACGACAGTGGGTTAAATTGGATTTGAATGAAATCTCTCTATTCTAATTAGGCATTCACACACATAATAAAGATGATAAAGTGAGTTGAAAAGCATAGTAGGTGAAGTTGTGAACTAAGATAGTCTTAATATAGAAATTTAAGTAAATTGTATTGATTTGTTCGTATAGATTAGTTTAGTTTAGTTATAAAACCATTTAAAAGGATTTCCTTAGCAATAGAGTAATTGTAGCTAAGTAGGTAGTGAGTGCATACACCTTTCCCTGAGGGCGATATTAGTAAACTTAAGTTGGTTATACTATTACTCAAGCAAGCTGTTATACTTGTGGTACACGAATCAAGTTTTTGGCACCGTTGCTGGGGACAGGTAGCCACTTAGACTTAGTTAGTTTGAGAATTTGCTAACTTTTATTTGAAGTACTTTACTTTCAAGTTCATAAAAAATAAAAAAGTAAAAAGAAAAAAATAAAAGGATTAAGTTTTAAGTTTGATTTTCTACGTTTGATCTTTTGTGTTTTCTTTTTAGGGATAACTAGTGCATGCGTAGTAAGGGAGAGAAGGACTAGTGCCTTATAACCTTGAGATTGACAAAACCAATAAAGAAAAGAAAAAGAAAGAAATCAGGATGGCTGAGGATCAAGCAAGAAATTTACAACGGGGCCGAGGGATTAACAAACCCAAAGGTGATCTGGTAATGCAGGACAGAGTGCGAGGAAAGAGATACCTTAGTAACTACTTCAAACCTGAAGTTCAAGAGACTTATACTTGAGTGATGAGACTTCCAGCCAACACCACCGAGTTTGAACTGAGACCATCTCCGATCAACGTGGTGTAAAATAGCTTGTTCAACGGGCTATCCAATGAAGATCCAGTTGCAAATGTACGTAAAGAATTTCTTGGAGAAGTGCAATACCGTGCACATTATTAGAGTTACAAAGGCGGTGATTATGATGAGACTTTTACTATTCTCATTGGGTGGAAAATACAAATCCTGGTTCCAAGGATTGAATGTAGGGAGTATAACGTCATGGGTGGAAATCAATGAAAAATTTCTAGATAAGTTATTTCCCCCAGTGAAGGTCAATGAAAAAAAGTTGGAAATCAATTGATTCAAGCAGGAAGATGTCGAGTCTCTTTGTGAGGCTTGGGAATGATTCAAATAGATGCTAATGAGTTGTCCAGGACATGGATATGTCAAATGGGCACAACTCCATATTTTCTACTATTGAATGAACCATGGCACGAAAACACTAGTAGATGTCGCAGCAGGTGGTTCTCTACTAACCAAGAATGAGGATGGAGCATTGGATCTCCTTGATCTTATGTCTCAAAGCTCTACAACCGGTAATCATTTCACAGTGAGGAAACCAGCAGGCATATATGAGATTGATTTGCAAGCTGCTATAATGGCATAACGATCAAATCTGAGCAATCGAATGACAAAGCTTCAAATGGGACAACAAGGTCTGCAAGTGCAAGCGATACAACAACCTATTAATCACCTAGCAATGGTGGTTAACCAAATGGACATGCAGCCAGGAATGGAATATGAAGACATAAACTTCATGAACAACCAAGTCTATGAAAACAACTTCAGATCGAGAGGAATGGTTCCTCTAAGATTTTATCAAAGATACAACAACAAAAACCCAAACTTCTCATATAGAAATCTTGATAATGCAATAAAGTTACTAACTAGCTTCGACCAACAAGTTCAATAACGAAAGCTATGGGCATGAGCAATAGGGAGCTTTATGAGAAGCACTAGAAAGATATGGAAGGAGTGAAGCAAACCATGAAGAGGATGGATGGTGAGAGATCACAATCCATCAAAAATTTAGAGAGACAGATTGGACAGTTAGCTACTGCCTTGAACTCAAGGAAGGAAGGACGATTTCCAAGTAACACATGCATTAGTCCTATGGAAAATGCACATGCAGTCCAACTAAGAAGAGGAAGAACAACCAAGGATCTAGTGACACCAAGAGATGTATCAAATGACACAAGGAATTAAATTTAGGAGCCGCACCAAAGGGATGCAGAACACTTAAAAAGTGACATAGATACCCAAAAAAAAAGTTGTACCTACAGAAGGATCATAATCGACTAAAAAGAAAGTAGGGGAGATAAGTAGAAAAAAATGTGGTACTAGGGAGTGTTACATTTCTTGATAACCCACCATTAATAAATCCACCTCTACCATATCTTAAGTGATTCAAGAAACATAAAGATCAAGAATAATTCTAGAAGTTTGTGGAAATGTTTAAGAAATCACACATAAACATCTCATTTATAGATGCATTTGTTACGGCCCAAATCTATAACCCTCGTTTTAATTCCTTAATCAGGATCACCGACCATTGATGTGGGACCTACACCGTGATATGTGCACCGACCGAGGCATGTGGCCGAGGTATATTGTATTTTTGTATTGATGTATGCCTAGTGTTATGTATTGTGTAGACTAACTAAGTCAGTTTGTACAGTTGTAGGCGTCGAGACGAGAGCGGGGACACGCCTCGAGTAGCGTGCGAATGGGGGAACCGGGTAGTTAGCATTTTGGTAAGTCTTAGTTAATACTAATATGAAAAAAGGAATTACTTATAAGCCTATGGTTATGTTTGTTAATGTAAATCAAATTAAATGCCTATAGTTGAGTAAATTAAATGGAAAGCATAAGATTGGTCTAGAGATACACATTGGCACATCTAGGAACTAGGTGAGTAATGAAATGATGTCACTTGAGGTTGAGTTAGTGGGATTTAGTGGGATATATGGCAAGAGGTGTACCATTAGATATTCCTTGGGATACATAAATCCATGGAGATCAAGGGCTAGGAAGGAACATCACCTTAATATATAACATTAGTGATCAAACAACATGCAAACCAAATTACTCATTCATTTTTGCTGGAGAAGAAGAAGGAATTGCTGGAGAGGAGTGAATCATCAAGGTGTTGAAGGAATCCATGGGAGTTGGTGAGAAATTCTCAAGCTAGGGTGCTACATCAACTAGGTACACATCTTTTTAGTTGAAATTAGAACAAGTTCTAGTATTAGCCTAATTTCAGATGGTAGATGATTGAGTATTTGCAATCGATTTATATATTTGAATTCCCCATTTCAAGTTGATCATCCAGCTATATTGAAGTTCTTAAGTTGGTTTTGAAATCATAAATATATGAATTTTTGAAGTTGCAACACCAAAACTAGAATTTTGCATGTTGTATTAAAAATCAACCTGGGTAATTTGGTCATAATATGCTCATTTTAGATCCAAATTGATCCAAACCAGTGGCATTTGAAAGTTTATTTAAAGGGGAATAACTTTACTTAACTAAAGGTATTTTGATTCCTACAAATAGGTACTGGAATTAAAAAGGAATGTTTTGAAACTAAATTTATTAAGGGTATAACTCCCTAACTACTCATCTAAATGAGCTTATCTTTTAGTATGTTGTATTTGGGTATATTTTCTGTCTTGTAACCAAATATCACACTTTTAGGAACTACAGATTAGGAGAAATAGATTTTCTAAATACGCTGGTTGGATTAAATTCTAATTAGACCTATGTTTAGTAAAATCATGACATCTCTTTCATTTTAAATCAGAATTTCGCAAACTAAACCTTTCCAGAAAGCTAAGAGATAGACCAACAATAATTGTACTGATAGAGAATTTCGATATTTGGACCATTTCATGCCTAAAAGTCTATTAAAATGTAGGACTGAAATTGAAACTTAATTTAGTCTTTAGGCGTTGATTTAGGAAGATTGATTTAAAGTCTATTAAGCCAATTTGAATACACAATAAATACAACTAAATTAAGCTTAAATCCACTATGTTTGAACTAATGAGACACCAAACTCAGGAACCTAGGAAGCGAATACAAGATTTGGAGTATCGGGAGGCCAGTAAAGCTATGACTTTACTTTGTTGTTGTGAGTATACCCAATGGCAACTTTACTTGGCATTTCATTTCTATTAATTGTTGTCCTTGCATAGTTCTTTTGAATATTTTTCCTTTGTATTCTTATATCATGTGTTCTTTGTGTCTATGCTCACTTGATGAGTCTATTTTGCATGATATCCATTCATTTAATTTGATTCATTGATTCTATCCCATTCTATGTCTATTCTTGTTGTTTTAAATGTGAATTGAATGATAAATAGCATGCTATTAGGCTAGTGAATATCTTATAAATTTTTAAGAGGACTTGTATTCCTTATTTGTTTAGGTGTATAGATGCGCCTATGCCTTGACAATCCATACTTGGTATTTCTTGAATTTTAAAAAGTAGTTTTCGCATTTAGGTCCTGTAGTCGATCGAGGTGTGTGCGACTCACGGGGTTAGAGTCCCTGGGGATGTCGGCACATGTTACTTGACACTGTATGGCACTCGGGGTTAGAGTCCATGAGGTGGTCTACACACCGGGGTTAGAGTCCCCTGTGCTATATGATTATTGAGTCGGAGTGACGTGTTTCACTACCGACCAAACCTAAATCACTACTACTTAGCACGGTGTCGTATCACTTGTTTAACTCTAGTATTTACTCGAATATGGTTCACTTTTCAGTTTTCCCATTTATATGCTTTTAAATACCATTTGAATATTTGGAAATGCAAATTAAACTTTTCATCGGGGATTAATATTTTATTCTTGTACTCACCGTCCTTTTTATGACGGTGGGTGCAGAGCCGTCTACTAGCAGTACGGGCAAGGAGAAGATCCGCGATTATCCCTGAGCCCGTGGCGCGTCACTGCATCGATTGTAGGTCTTCTTTTGGTATTTTGATTGTATATGTTATACGTCTTCCAGATACTATTTGGGGTTGTATATTGGGTTGAGCGTTAGTTCCCCGACTTGACTTAGACTATTTTACTGTTTCAATGCATTTTGAGGACTTTATATATGTGATGTCAATTCCTGGTTTTCCACACTTAAGAGTTTATAAATGGTTTCCGCATAAGTTACTAATTGCTTCCGCATAATCAATAAGACTTCCGTTAATTAATTTAATAAAAAGTTTTAATTAACTCTAAATTTTATAAACTAGTAAGACTAGTGTATTACTTATCCTGAACACGAGAAAAGAGGCGTCTAGGTTGTAAAGGCTGACTAATATGTAGTTAAGTCCTGCATGGATATGATTAGGGCTTAATTACGGGATTAGGCTGGGCGGTGCCCTAGATTAGGAGAGGGATCGTCACAGCATTGGAACAAATGTCAAATTACACGAAGTTCTTGAAGAACATAATGGCAAGAAAAGTGCAACTAGAGGATTATGAAACAGAAAATATGATAGAAGAATGTAATGCCATTCTACAAAGTAAGTTACCACCCAAGATAATAGACCCAGGAAGTTTTTTCTTTCCATGCACCATAGGATTACACTTGTTTGATAAGGTACTATGTGATTTAGGAGCAAGCATAAATTTGATGCTCTTATCAGTATTCAAGAAATTGAGTCTGGGCAAGTAAAATGGACCAATATAATGTTGTAACTAGCAAATCGGTCGCTGACCTATCCAAAGGCGTAATTGAAGATGTGTGGGTAAAAGTTGATAAGTTCATGTTCCTAGTTGATTTTGTAGTGCTGGATATGGAAGAAGATTTAGAAGTACCACTAATATTAGGGAAACCTTTCCTAGCAACTACAAGAGCATTGATAGACGTTCAAGAAGGAGAATTAAAATTATAGATAAATAATTAGGAAGTCATGTTCAATATTTACAGGACCTTAAAATTTCCAAGTGAGGGAGAACACTACAAAAGCATCGAAGTTAGATATATAATTTCGAACAAGTTCTGCAGCTATAGGAGAAATTCAAGAGGCAGTAAATGCTTTATCATAGATGGGACCCCTAAAGTTTCATAAAGGTTTCGAGAAACTAGAAATAAAAGTGGAAAGTGCAGTTATTAAACCAACAATGGAGGTAAAGCCTTTACCAGAGCATCTAAGATACGCATATTTAGGAGAAAATTTAGAATATCCTGTGATCATCTCTGTAGCATTGACAGATTTGGAAGAACAAAAACTACTACAAGTTTTAATTCGAACGTTGACTCATCCTCTCCTTTTTTGTCAAAAAAAGTGTATGAGCCAGCATTGGTGAACGATCAAAGACTTAAAAGGAATTAGTCCAACAGTGTACATGCATAAGATCTTAATGGAAGAAAATCATTAACAATCAAATGAAGCTAAAAAAGGTTAAATCCAGTGATAAAAGAAATGGTAAAGAAAGCGATCTTAAAATGGTTGATTAGGGACATGCAGGCTTCTACAGATATAAGTAGCTTTTAAGGAAATGCAGGCCTCTACATAAGGTTTATTAAGGATTTTTCAAAAATCACTAAACAATTATGTACATTGTTGAAAAAAGACATTCCATTCGAAATGAGTCTTGCATGCATAAAAGCATTCAAGACCTTGAAAGTAGCTTTGATTTTGATACAAATAGTGGTAGAACTGGATCAAGAATCCAAAGTTGAAATAATGTGCGATGCAGGTAACTATGCGATAAGTGCTATGTTAGGCCAATGGAGAGATGTAATATTTAGAGGTATATACTATGCAAGCAAAACTTTTGATCCAAAGACATCAAAATTATACTACCATAGAAAATGAGCTTTTGGCAGTGGTGTTTCGCATGTGACACATTTTGTCCTTAAATAATAGGATCAAAGGTTATTGTATATACTAACCATGCAGCAATTTGTTACTTGTTTGCAAAAAAGGATGCCAAACCGAGGTTAATTAAATGGGTGTTATTATTGCAAGTGTTTGAGTTGGAAATCAAAAATAAGAAAGGACGTGAAAATTTGGTTGCAGATCATCTATCTAGGTTACCTAATAAAAAAGGTAATACCTGGAAGCTAGTAACCGAAGTATCTGTGGACGAGCAATTGTTTCAAAAATAAAAGGGATTGGAGTATCTCGAAAAATTTACTGGGAGACGTCCCCGTGAGCGAAAAGGCATCGGGCTAATGACATTAAACTAAGCTCTACTGGGAGACGTCCCTGGGGTTTTAAAATTTCATGTTTTTTTTTAAATTTCAGTTAGTAATTTACTTAGTTTGATAAGGACAATTAACACGTAATGATTTTCTAACTTTTGAAAAATTTATTCTTAAATGTGCAGGAGAAGTCTAAATAAATGCGAAAGATTCATAAATTATTAATGAGCTATAATGATATTACTTGTGTTATTATATATGTTCGTCTATTTTAGTGTTTTCACGATTTCAGGCTTATTTTTAAAACTTAAGGATAAGGCTTGGTTTAAGTTTGAGTGTATCAACACTACACTACACCATGAGAAGTGATAAAAAAGGTTGAAATAAGGATAAATACTGCTGGTATGATCATTTAAATTTTATTTTTCAAGCGATTAAAGAGGAAGCATAGTAGTGTATTATTTATTTCATTTACTTACTATTTTGAAAGTTTAGATGATATAGATTAGGTTATATATAGTAATATGTAATGAATAAGTAGTTCATTTGTATTTTTATGCCTTTAATTGTGGATGATTAGAATACAAGTTTCTTATTGATATGAAACTCGAGATAGTGTTTTTAAATTTTTCGAAGAAAATAATGAAATGTAGCATCAACGATATGATATCATGATTAGAAAGCTATAGTTAGGGAAGACCATGAACTTGAAACAAAAGTAAGAAATTACTAGAACACTTCTTGTGGAATAAGTTAGATCTCTAAAGAATTCTATAATAAGTATGAATCTTACTTGAAAATAATAGAAAGTAAATAAAGACTTAGCGCAAATAGGGGAAGAAATAGGCATTTTAAATGACAAGTTGGAGTTAGCTTACTTGATTAAGTGAAAGTGAGAAGTGCTAACTAGAGTCTTAAAATAGAAAAAAATAGTGTCCCACAAGTTCTATAAGATATGGAGCAGAGAACTTTATGGTTGAAAAAGTGAGGAAAAATGGAGTCCACATGAAAAGGAGCAGGGACCGTGAAAGAAAAGAAAAATGAGAGAAAAATGAAGAAAAAAGGCAGAAATTAAAATAAAACTCTTCAAATAAGAGATTTAGCTCGAGCGCGAGTAGTTTTATTGAGTTAAGTTTTCTTTCCAACTACGTTAAGTCCTATAGCCTATTAAAGTGCTTATTTCTACTAAAGCAGTTTGATCTATGCTTGTTTGTGAATTCATGTACTTAATGAGAAATCATGAGATTATACACTTGCTACTTGAGTGTTGACTTGAAACAAGCTTGTGGGTAGTGATGGTTTAGGTTTTAATCTACTTTGCTATTTCGAAACTGAGTTGTATGTGTTCTTAAAGCTACATATTACTAACTTGAAACTTAGTGAATTAAAGGATATTCCCTTAACAATGTAAAATGAAAGAGAACTTGAGTAATAGGAGTAGTTGGGAGACTTAATCAAATACAATTTTGCTCAGGATGTTCAAAATCTTAAGTTTAAGGGTTTTTGATAAGTAGTTATTTAGACTTATATATAGGGTTAATTAAGTATTATATTTAGTATAAATATCCCTAAATTAGCTCTAATTGATGGTGTATATGCATTTTCAGGTAAATAAGACATAAAGGAAGGAAACGAACTAAAATGAGAAGAAACAGAGCTAAATATCACCAAAGTATGGTTGGCGTCGAAGCATGCAGGTGTGGTGCAGTACAAGGCATAACATGGAGGACATAGGCACAGCGTGGGAGAGAAGACATGCAAAAAAAATGAGATAGGAAGTTGGGCGCTATGATTCATTGTGTGGCGTCGTTGAGAATCAAAGGACGGTGCCTGGGGTTAAGTGACAGTGTCGAGACAGAAGAAAATAAAAAGTTAGAGTTTTATTTTGTGTTAAATTGTAAAGTGGGTGTAATGTGATTAGGGATTATAAATAGACATGAAAATGTGGTAAACATATAAAATACAATAGATTAGCCACTATTAACATAGTTCATAATAGTTTTTACTTTATTCTTGTGTATTAAGACTATTGTAGACATAATACATTAAAGACTCACGTGTGGTGATTTGGGTACTATTTTTATTGATTTAATAGAGTGTTATTTCTTTATATCTTTGATTGCAATAAATACCACTATATACATGTTTGTTTCAATGTAGTGTGAGTAGTCTATTAATCTTAGGGATCAATGGATCATATAGTATGAATGTTATGTTATAAACAAGAGTAGAATAGAAATATAAAAAGTGCAATAGTTAGAATTTGTATTGATTATGAGCGTAATGCTATAAACATCTTGATCACATGTTTGTTGATATTAGGTTTTAGAAGTTATCATGGCGATTGAAGCTTTTAAGCCGGATATGAACGGTACAACCATAAAATACACAACATCGAACGATAGTTGTTGATTAGGGAGGCACGGATAGTAAACATAATTGGTTATGAATCTAAAGATTTGTAACATTAAAGTAATGTGGAGCTTACGATATTAACACCACTAGGTGAAGTTCTAGTTTGCATATTAGAATCTTTCTTGTCACGACATTAGGTTAAAGTAGATTTGATGGAAATCTATCTATTCTAATTAGGTATTGCACACACATAATAAATATAATATAGTGAGTTGAAAAGTATAGTATTTCATTAATATGTGAATTTGTGAACTAAGATAGTCTGAATATAAGAATTTAGGTAAACTACATTAGGTAGTTAGTATAGATTAGTATAGTTTAGTTATAAAAACCATTTAAAAGGACTTCCTTAGCAATTGAGTAATTGTAGCTAAGTACGTAGTGAGTGCATACACCTTTCCCTGAGGACAATATCTATAGTCAACTTAAGTTGGTTACACTTTTAGAGTTGTTATACTTGCTGCAAGCGAATCAATGATCTCCATATCCTGTTCAACAAAATTTTCATAATAAGGTTTTAACATATGACCATTTACTTTAAATATTTTTCCTGTTTCAAAGCTTTTTATTTCTCTTTGCCATGAGGCAATAAATTCACAATCATAAAAGGTCATATCCATCTTGAGCAGAGTTTTTCAGGAAATAATTTAAGTCTCGAACAAAAGAGTAGAACTTTATCTCCTACTTGAAAATTTTTAGAAACTAATTTCTTGTCATGAAATGCTTTCATTTTATCTTTATAAATTGATGCATTTTCATAAGCGTCATTCCTAAGTTCTTTTAATTCTTTAAGACTCAACTTACTTTGGTCTAATGCTTCTTTATAATTCACGTTACATCTTTTTATTGCCCAATAGGCTTTATGGTCTAGTTTTATACGAAAATGACATGCTTTTTTCAAATACTAACCTATAAGGTGTCATACCTATGGGTGTTTTAAATGCTTCTCTATATGCCCACAATGCGTCTTCTAATCTAAGACTCTAATCCATACATATTGGACTAATTATTTTTGCCAAACATTGACTTAATTTCTCTATTTGAAGTTTCAAATTTTTCCACTAGTTTATGGGTGATATGCGATATGTCCTATGTGTGATGTTGTGCTTAGCAAGTAGTTTAGCAACTAATCGAATACGAAAATGTGAAATTCTATCACTAATAAGTGCTCTTGGTGCTCCAAAAACTCAGTAAAAAATTACTAAAGGAAATTAACCACTATTTTTGAATAATTAGTTTTAGTAGCATTTACTTCTACTCGCCTAAACACATAATCTACAGCAATTAAAATATAAACATAACCATTCGATGGTGGAAAAGGTCTTATGAAATATATACCCCATAGATCAAACACTTCACAAAAAAGAATAGGAAGTAAAGGCAATTGACTTCTCCGTCCTAAGTTTACAGTTAGCTGGCCATTTCAACTAGATTTTGTGTAAAGAAAACAATTGTGAAATAGAGTGGGCTAAGAGAATCCGGAATCTAAAATTTTGTGAGCAGTTCTACGTCGACCAAATTGTCCTCTATAGGCATAAGTATGGTACTGAGATATGATTGATTGTACTTCCGATCGTAGTATACATCTTCTAATTATTTGGCCGGAACAAAATTTCCATAGATTGGAATCATCCCATAGTTAGAATTTTTTTTAATTTTATTCTTTTGAGTTCTTGTCAAATAAGGTGATAACCTATTAGTGGTAAGATAATTAACTATATCAACATACCATGGGCCATCAGTCTTTATACTCTATAAATATTCATCCAAGAATTCATCCCTTAATGGTATAGGTGGTTCTCCATTTTTTAATCTACATAAATGATTTGCTACTAGATTTTCAACTCCTTTCTCATCATTTATAGCAAGGTCAAAATTCCTGTAGAAGTAATATCCATCTTGTTAGTCTTTGTTTACCATCTTGTTTTGTCATTAAGTATTGCAACACTGAAGGATCTAAATAAACTATATCTTTTATTCCTAATAAATAAGGTCTAAATTTTTCTAAGGCAAATACTACCGCTAAAAGTTCCTTTTCAGTAGTGGTATAATTTTGTTAGGCTGGATCTAGTGTCCTAAAAGCATAATATATAACGTGAGAATCTTTTCCTACTTTTTAACCAAAATCAGCTCCAACTACATAGTTACTCGCATCACATATTATTTGAAAACGTAACGACCAATTTGGTGATTTAATCATAGGTGTGGTTGTTAAGGAATCCTTTAATTTATTAAATGATATCTTGCAATCCTTGGTAAATTCAAAAGGAACTTCTTTTTGTAAAAGTTTGCATAAAGGTTGTGTTATTTTAGAAAAATCTTTCACAAATTTGATATAAATCCTGCATGGCTAAGAAATGAACGTATTTCTCTCATTGCAAAGAGGGTAAAGTATTTTTTTGGTTACTTAAATTTTTGTCGAATCTACCTCTATACATTTATGTGGCACTATGTGTCCTAATATAAGTCCTTAATCTACCATGAAATAAAATTTTTCATAATTTAATACTGAATTCTTTTGTATGCATCTCTTAAGCACCTTAGTAAAATTAACTAAACATTCATCAAAAGAATTACTATAAACAGGGAAATCATTCATGAAGACTTCAATAAAATTGTTCACATAATCAAAGAAAATACTAACCATACATCTTTGATAAGTTGCGGTGCATTACATAAACCAAAAAGCATACATTTATAAGAAAATGCTCCAACTGGGGCAAGTAAAAGTTGTTTTTTCCCGATCTTCTCGGTATTACAAGTATTTAATGAAATCCTGAATAACTATTTAGATAACAGTAATGGGTTTTTCCTGCTAGTCTTTTTAACATTTGATCTATAAATGGGAGTGGATAATGGTATTTCCTAGTTGAGGCATTCAACTTCCTATAATCTATACATACCCTCCAACCGTTTTGAACTCTAGTTCGTACTAACTCTCCATGCTCATTTGTTGTTACAGTAATTCCGGTATTTTTAGTGACTACTTGGACTTGGCTTACCCAATTGCTATTAGCTACTGGAAATATCATTCATGTATTTAATTATTTTATATATCTTAGCTTTTACTACATCCATCATAGGTAGGTTTAATCTACATTGAGCTTGTTTAGAAGCTTTTGTGTTAGTTCCTAGATTTATCCTATGCATACATGTAGCTAGACTTATTCCTTTAATATCAGCTATGGTCCATCCTATTACTCCTTTAAATTCATTCAGTAAATTTATTAAGCTATATTCTTATAAACTTGTTAGTTTATTAGAATGTATCACTGGTAATTTATCATAGTCCCATAGATAGACATTTTTCATATGATTTGGTAAAGGTTTTAGATCTAATTCTGGGGCTTTAACTATAGAAGGTAAAAATTTTGAATGAGATCTAGATACATCTAGGTAATAAGTAAGTTATGGTAGTTCATAGTACGATTCCAAAGTACTCATTATCTCGTTTGTTTCCTCATCTCTATCATTATCTTCTTTTAAATCTTCTATTACCAATTCCAATTTATCTATTTTATCTTTTCTATAATATTTGTCTATTAATGGATTTATCATATCTACCGTGCACAAGGAAGAGACATCCATTGGATATTTCATTGCAGCATATATATTAAAATTCATTGTATCCATCTACTATCATTGTTAATGTTCCATTTGAAACATCAATCTTTTTTGCTATTTTGAAAAATGATCTTCTTAAAATTAGAGAAGTTATATTAGAGAAATTATCTTTTTTCATGTCTAAAACAAGAAGTTTGTTGAGAAAACTAAATCATTAACCCCGACCAGTACATCTTTTTAGCAACCAAATGTAACACTGGATCTATCTGCTTATTGTACCACTATACCAGTTTCTTCAAGTGTACATATGTCATTTGCAAATAAATAGATAAAAGCATAACATTTTATTGAGGTTTCCAGATCACATTATGCTTTAGAAATTCCTATATTTTCAATCGTACATGGAACAAAAAACATTCCAGGGTCAAAATATTTAGGAGGAAATTTATTTTGAATCAAGTCTTTGATATGTGGCCTCCTAGAATCACTTTTTCATTAGCCTTAATCTTATTATTCTATAAATCTTTTATAAATTTCTGATACTGAGGTACATTTTGAATGACTTCAAATAGAGGTATATCAACTACTACTTTCTTTAATATATCAGAGATTTGTTTTTCTTCCTACAATTTCTTAGCATTTCTATCATCTTTCAAACAATGAGGGAATGGTGGTTTTGTATTAATTAGTCTATCTTTATCAGGCTCATCACTCTTTTTCGTTGGGATCCTATTACATGTTACTTCAATTTTTTTCTTTACTTTTGCTTCTATTTCTTTTCTAGCAACTAATTGGTCTGGCATTTTAGTTTTATCCATCTGCTTACCACTTCTTAATATTATGGCTGGTACTTTTTCTTATAAAGTAGGATAAGATTGAGATGATCATTTCCCTAGATTTACAAATTCACTCATTTGTGTTGCCATCTCACTCGCTTGGTTTTGCAACTCGGTCATATCAGTTTGTAATGTTTGAATTATTTGATCTTTTTCTCTTTCTGGATTATTCGATGTTTTATACATTTGATAACCCTGATTGTTAATACGATTACCTACATTGGGATGTGCATAATTTGTATAACTATTAAACTTATAAGTGGGATCAATAAATCAATCGTATTGGTGCATTATAGCGTTAGCTTCTTCTATTTCGATTTGTTGTCTCAAAGGGCATTCATCATTAGAATGACTTATATCATTACAGAAACACAAGGTTTTAATTTGCTTGATCTATCCTTTAATAATAATTCAACCATGGCTTTAGCTCGTCTATCTTATTGTGTGGTGTCTTATATGTCCTTTTATTCATTTCACTTAGATTTTTCTTGATTAATTCACTCTTCTTACCATATTGCTTAAATTTTTTAGCCATTTTCTTTATAGCTTCTCTTGTTAAAGTTGGTGTTTTGTCAAGTAAAGACCCTCTACATATTGTATCTAAGAATATTCATTCTAAGTGATTTAATACTTCATAAAAATATTGCGTTAAAGTTTTTTATGTAAATCCATGCATTGGACATAATGAATTCAATCTTTGATACCTATCCCAAAATTAATCAAAAGTTTCTCCAATTTCCATCGTAGCATTGCTGATTTTTTGTCTATAAAAACTAATTTGTCTTGTTGGGACATATTGATTAAGAAAGACTTGTATCTGTTAGGTTTCGGGGGTCAAACGCAACAAAAGTTTTTCGAATATCCCCAAACCAAGATCATATTTATACCATCAAATTGATGTACCAAGAGAGAAAAACATACCATAAACAAGAAAAACTCCATGTATTCCTTGTTTGGTGTTGATCGATTCCTTTAAGACGCTGCCAGGGACGATCGTCCTTTATCAGAAATCCATACACGAATGGACGATCACAATCCGGAGTGGTAACCCCAAAAATTATAGGACAAAGTCTTACAAAAATTCTCTAGAAATATCTCTACAAAAATTATGGGACGAAAATTTTATTTATAGTATAATAATTCGAGTTGTAAAAGAACTCCATCTCCTAGTCATACTATAAATAAAGTCTTAGATAATGTCCAACCTAATAAGGATAGTGTCATATATAATCTACAATTACTAATCGACAAGAGTTGTAATTTATCTAAAACTCAAATAAGAGTTAAATTCATACTATAATTCAAATTATAGTCCTATTCAAAATAGGATTTACCAAGAGACAAAAGATTTCTAGTCACAATAGAAATGTAAGAGAATTTTGAATCCTAGTCAAACTAGGACACTTAAGGAGAATATTCAAATTGAATTTTATGAAATAAAAATCATCAATCTAGACAATATTAGATAGCGTAAATCTGATCTTTGTGTGCGACCTAATAGGTTCACACAACATTAGCAGTGAACCAAAGTCCTTTTTGGCACATAAATCATAAGCCGCCTCTAGCAAGACATTATGACTACCCAAATTGCATGAAGATCAATAAATCAATACAATCTAATAGATAGTGTATATCATATACCTTTGTCACGCAATATCTTTTTGATTGAACATAAGACATGGAATGTCACCTTTATAGTTCAACCTACTAGTCTCAATCTCCAAGTAGACTGAGATTGTCAAGTGCTATTGATCCAATCAATTCAATACACATGGTTATTTTTTAGTCTAACATATCGAGGGGCCGAATAGATATCTCTCTCTAAAAGAGAGGGACAAATTCCATCTTAATCACACAACATCCACACATTAGTTGGACAATGACCAATCACAACTTTTATAATCATTTGGTTAAAGATGATGTTTAATTGTGTCAAATCATTATGCTCCTAATGTTGGAGTCTCTGGTGAACTTAAGTGAAAGGACTAAATGATATATAACTTTCATGAGAAGCACTTATGGCATTGACCATGTAGCATTCTCATAGCGAGTTGGACCAGCATCTGTTCCCAACATACACCTAAGATCTTGATCAGTATCAGTATAAAATAACATGACTATCAATCAAGACTCTTACTAATCTTAATTTGTTATTGTTCCCACAATAATAACTGACTAGAGACATTTAGAATCATAAAATTATCATTCATGGATACTATTATAAAACAAACATGCATCTAATTATAATAGTTAAACAACATTTACAGAATTGACCTAGGGTACATTTCCCTACATCTCCCACTTACACTAGATCCAATCCTACACATATCTAATACTGAGTGACCTTAATGCATTCTTAGTGGAAGAAGATTATTTATGTATCTGCTACATTGTTTGATATAGATGTTATGTAAATCTTCTTGTTCTCTCTTTTATAAGCCAAAACACTCAAGCGATTGTTTAAATCTATAGTGTGATTTAGATTCCATAACCCAAATTTGTCCATTGGTTTTTCCATAAAAGCCAATGTTATTTCCAATACTTGGAACACATTATTCAATCATGAACTTTACGATCTGAACATTTTCTTTAGCTGCATCAAATGTCGATAGAAACTCAGTTTATGTTATAGAACTTGTTAAAGTTAGTTTATAATGAATCCAACTAATTCCTACGAATTTAACACATATCCATATTGCGATCATTAGTCTTTTATATTAGCTTGAAATTTTGCATCTTGTAACTATTTACAAGACTCATATCTTTCAAACCTTTGCAAATGCAATAACATTTCTCAAGTGCTTCTAAACTACTTAAGAAGGTTATTAATAAATATTAAGTAACCTTCACTGCAATCTATAAGATATATGTATGTTTTGCCTGAAGCATATGATATATCAAACTGAATGCAAAGTATAACATATGTGATGATTCTCATAGCTAATGCGTATGGAATCATATTCACATTGTCTTACTCATCATTTGTCCTAAGACTTTAAGTGTTGCAGAGACTTATGTTATAAGACATAAGTACAAATTCTTTTAAGAATCTCGCACACTAAAACCTTTTCAACAATTTGTCTATATAAGCATTCTAATTTAGAGCAATTAGCCTATTTGGTCTATCTCTATATATCTATATCACAAGGATATAGGCCTACTTGTCTAAGAATTTCATTGAGAAACTTTCCTCAACTAAGGCTTGACATTCTCAAGGTTAGGGCGTTGTTTTTAATGAATTATATATCATCACCGATTTATTCGTAAAGATAATTGTGTTCCCACTAAACTTTGTGTATACACAAGATTTATCTTCAATTAATTGAATTTAATGCATTAATCATTTCATCAAAACAAAGATCCCAACTCTAATATGCTTACTATAATCAACAAATGGATTCTTTAAGCTTGCAAACCTTTCTAATTCTCAAGATAATCAAAATCCTTAAGTTGTGTCACACACATCTTTAAGGAGCATAGAGCAATGTTATTTTAACACTCGTTTGTCATATGTTATAGTCAAACAATGAAGTAACGACAATCAAAATTCTAGAACTTGAGCGTAGCTACAAGTGAAAAATCTTATCGTAATCAACACCTTGATTTAGACTGAAATTTTGATAAGCCGTGCTTTTAAGTATATATCTTTTATTTTTCATGTCACTTTAACTCATTTACATCTAATGGTCATACCACCTTTAGGTTAATAATTCAAGTTCCAAACTTGGATAAAATACATGAATTAAAATTCAGAGTTCATAACACTTAGTGTTTTCATCCAATCTAGATGAGACATGACTCTTGATAAGTAGTGATTCATTATGATCTAGTATCAAAAATATATCACAACTATCAATAATAAAGAATTCCAAATTTCTTTGGCCAATTTCTTATTATTCTAAATTTTCAAGAGATATATGTTATTTGTGTATACTCAACTAGTTCGAAACTTTGTTAAGCATCCTAAAGTGGTTCAGTTCTCATTTGTGGCTCTTGAACATTTTAAAATTTATTTTATTCCCAATAGTTTCTTTGAAATAAACTCTTTTTTTGGAAAGACATCACTTTTTAGCAACAAACAATTTGTTCTCAATTGTATTAAATAGAATCATAATGCTCAACCACAATTAGACACAAATGACTTAGGCATCAAACTTTATGTGACTTAGCATCTTACCCAAGTCTCGCCGCCTCAAATATCAAGAAAAGACAAACTAGGTCTTTTTATTCCATATCGTATATGGAGTTTTATCAACCACTTTAAAAAAAAATTAAGGATTGGTGCGAAGTGTTGTGGTTTCTAAAGTATAGACTCAATAGGACATTATAGGAGGGACTGTATGACACATCATAAATCGAGTTATATCCTATACAGTTCGATTTCTCCTTTTAAAGCATCATTTCTCTAATGACGTTCGTAGTGGTGTTGACAGCAAGACAATCTCACAATTTCAAAGATGGTCCTTTAAACTCTTAGCTCAAATATTATCCACCTGGATCTCATCAACGTATGTTAATAGTTTTTCAAGATATTTTTTTAATACTCATTTTGAAATGTTCATTTTGAAATGTTTGCAACAATTCAAAATTATGTCTTCCCGATCGGATTAGTAATTCATTATAAAATGAACAATTCCATTTTATGAAAAACAAAATTGTTCTTTAAGGCTTATCTTTAGAACTAGGCAAAGTCTAGCTCACAACTAAGGTTTCTGTAACCGACACAAACACGTTTGGTAGCTTTTACCTTCCCTTTATTTTTCTTTATTAAGTTTCTTTATGTTACGACCATCAAATATATGTCAAAGGCCCTTTTTTATAAAAATATTATGTCTTGCGCTTTTAAACATCATATGCAATCGTAAACATATTTCTCGATGTCATTCATATTATATAGTTCAAAACTATTTTGATGAATTATAGATCAAATATACTGCCAACTTTTGGCGTATAAAGATTCAAGCCTCTTAAGATAATTAATAGTCCTTTCATATTCCAAACATAAAGACATATTAATAGGTTCTCAATCATTTTACAAGAATCTAGGAATTTGTAATCTTATACCCTTCTTGTATGACTTATTGTTGGAACATTTCCTTCAGTGTCATTGTCATGTCATTAGCTTCCACGTTCTCGAATCTTTCCTAAAGTCCGGTTTTATATTTGCTAACATGATATATAATTCTTGCACTAATAGATGGTAGTTTAAAAGGAACCATTAATCTAAGATATACATCTTTATTTTTATGGTTGATAACATTTATCAATTTTTCAATCAAATCAGGGAAATTACTCTTAGAAATAATTTTATCGTTCTCAAGGATTGATCACAGTTATTATGGATTAGTGTTAAAGGGATTATAATATCTACACGTAGAAGGATTATGTAGAACAATTTATTATTACGTTATTAAACTCCTACTAAATTAATAACCCTCGTATGTATTAATTTAGTAGACTAAGATCCATATTTCACCTAATTTTGAGACCGCTAAGGCATGACACTCAAAATCAAGTTATTTAGGTAGGTAACCTTTAACAATTGCATTACATGCAACTCTTAGTTTCTTTATGAGACCCGACATCATATATCACAACATGTTATGTCTCATCTATGCCTAAAACCCAAAACCCTTTTGATAGCCTTATTAAGTCAAACCAATTTTTAAACATCCAGGTAACTATTACCCGACTTGCCTCACCAAGATAACACAATACACCCTACGAAGGCAAACCTATATTGATGTGATCGAGGCCTTGACAAATGTTTTATAGTTGGGTGGCATTGACTTAAAATTTTAATCGAGGGGTTTCTATCAAGACTTTATGATTACTTTGTATGTATGACTATTAATTCTTGAATTTATTTAATTAAGGAATATCCTATATACCACATGCATAGAATAAATATCACAAATAAAATTGAAAACAATTTCACGTTCAGGCAAATCATCATAAAATTAATTAGGAAATTGAATGCTATTCGACAATCGAAAATTTTCATGCACCATAATTTAAAAAATGGTGGTCTGGCTAAACAGTTAGCATATGCGGTCATTGGGGCATCCTTAAGGAGACAATTTTAATTTCAAAATAAAATTTCACCTTAAAATAATACTTTTTGGATTGACTAATTTAACTCTATATTATATTAATAGGCATTAACTTAATTAAAACGTTTTTTAATTAAAATATCTGATTAATATTTCTCATGTCTGCTGTCATAAAATTTAATTTTATCACTATTTGAACTCGTCAAGAAATGACTACAGTTTAGTGATTTACGACACTACAATTAATCAAACTAATGTGTGGACGTCTCGTGTCTTGCAACATAGTATCTAATAAAGGTCCCACCTTTTATATATATACAACTAAAAAAATGCGCTAAGGGCACCCCACCATTTCATGAAGGCACCCTGTTGTTGAGGGCACTAAGCATTTTACCCAGGGCACCCAGAATTTAGACCCAAAATTCCCAAAATACCCCTCGTTCAAAACAGAGGCACCCCACCACCCCAACCACCTCCACCACCGAACTCCTTGAGCAACCACGAAATCGTTGAGGATCGGCCATTGCGAGGATTCCCGAAAATCGTTTGTGTTCGTTCGTCTCCGTATTTCTCCTCCGTTGTAGGAGGTTTTTCCAGTTTGAAGGCTCGGGGTGTTGGGCGATTTCGTCTCCAAATTAGGGCTCGGTTGAAGTTCGTCGTACACACACCTTTGGCGCGAAATCGATCGTTTGAATGTACGTTGATAGTCTAATTAAGTTACATTTGGTAGAGTAGTTGTAATGTTTGTGTGGCGGTGTATTGAATGGTTCCATTATTGGAAATTCGTGGTTCTCGCCACACAGCCGAGAGAGTGTTTCATTTCTCGCCAAGCATGGCCGAGACAGTGGTAAATATTTGGGAACTCGTCGTTCTCGGCCAGCAGCCGAAGAGTTCACCGAGTCTCTGCTACGAATGGCCGAGATTAATTGTGTTATCTCTGGTCGAGACATCACGAGAGTTACATTTAGTGTTAGTTAATGTTGTGTCTGGTGGTGTACAACCGAGAATGTACTCTACCTCTCGGTTGTACAATGCCGAGAGGTTGAGTCACGCGGTCCGCACATCACGAGAGTAAGGCAAATTGAATAGGTTATGCCATGTCGGTGATGTACAACCGAGAACGTTGTATTGCTCTCTGCATTGTACATTGTCGAGACCGTTGATCCATTTTCTGGTCGAGTGAACGAAAGTATGGCGTATTTCACGAACCCGCTTTGACCGAGACAACAAAATGGATGAATTTGAATTTTTTTTTAGTAATTTTTTTTTTGGTTTTGTTTTTTCCAGTGCGCTTAAATGTTGTAGTGTTTTCGTGTATGGCTCGTTCGAAAGCACCGGTGACAAGGGAGGAGGTTGGTGTTGAGGTGTCGAGGGCTAACCGGGGCGAGGCGCGAGACCCCGACAAAGATCTTACCCGAAAGAGAAAGAGAAGGAGAACGTAGATGTTAAGGGAAAGGCTAAGATAGATGGAAATCGTGCAAGGTTAGAATTGCACGATGAGGTTTCCAACATTGACACTCGGCGACCAAAAGATCTTGTTGTTGCCCGAGGGGAAGAGGAGGGTCATGCATCGGAGTCTAGTAGCAGTGACTCATCAGCGGCGGGGAACACGACGGAAACTGATCGTAATGTGGGCGGGAGTAGTAGTGGTGGAGCTGGCCATAATGAAGGAGAGCCGTAAGTGTCATTGAAATGCGTGCTCCTTTCCTGGTGGTCCTATAAACGGTGCGTTGTTGAAGAGCTTTAAGGATCATGTCGCATTAGCGATTTGGAGCAATGAGGTAATTAAAATTTCATTGAACTGAGTAATTTAAAACTCGTGGTTTTCACAAACATGACGAGATGTTTTTTTTTGTTGCAGAGCGTCCGAGACTCAAGTGTATCAATCACGAGCTCGATACAAGAATGGGATTTACAAATGCCACCCCGACACGAGGGACTTCGAGGATTATTCAAATGCTCTGGTTGAATACGCTCGATAGACCGTTCATACCGCAAGGCCAACAAGGAGGTTATCTCTCGCATTTGTGGAGCGGTGGCAAATGAGACGAACACATTTCACTTACCATTTGGTGAAATGTCTATCTCCTTAGAGGATGTGAGCTTCCTCCTCAAGATTCCCGCGACGGCAAAGTCGTGGCGCTGAGAACTTTGCGAGGTACACGGAGGAATCTCGCTTCTGACGCTATTAAGATGGTGTCGAAACTACTTGGGGTTAGCGTCGAAGAGGCCGACGAGGAGGTGAATATCGCAAGGGGCTCACAAAGGCGCAAATGTTGGTTGAAGAGTCAATGGTGCCCCAAAGCTGGTTCGAGACACACAAATTATCCTCCCGTGGAATGCACACCCGAGCGCACTCGTTGTATCTTCTGTCTTGCACCCCGTTTGCCGATAAGAGTGGGTCTCGGTGTCTATCGCGTTGTTGAAGCTTCTTGAAGACTTGGACGACGCGGGAAAGTACGCATGGGGTGCAAATGCAAGTTGGCCTACTTGTATCGACACTGGGGTCCGCCACCGTAGTGCAAGTGTCTCGTATTGTCGGCTACCTCACATTGCTTGAGGTTTGTTATAAAATAGACTTACATTGTTTTGGTATAATTATTACTAATATTTGCATTTGCGACTAACTAACGTTGTATGTATTTGCAGTGGGACGGGTGTACGACCATTTCAAACTTGGTCTCGCCACACCCAATGCGAAATACATGGACTACGTGCAACCTCGTGTCTCAGATGGATTCAAAAGCACGAGACCGTGATGAATGTTGACAAGCTCTGGTCCATTAGGAGAACGGTGGATAGGTTGCGCCTCAAGTGAGGTGAGATGGTTATCCAAATCCCGTGTGAATGATGCTTTTGTTTTTTTGGTTACTAACAATGGTTGTTGCATTTTGATTAGGTCACTGGGACCCATATGTGAATTTCAGGAAAAATGGAGTTGTGCACGCGATGGCCTTTTACAAAGGGGACGATTAAGTACATGGATGTGGTGGAGCCCTACCATCCGAGAGGATTCTCGAGACAGCTTTGGCCACTTGCAATCTATACCGATCCTCCGTACCGACTTTTGGAAGCACATCGAGGCCCATCTCGCGAACAAATACTCGGCAAAGTATGGGTTCCAAGAAGACAATTGGGAGCGATGGAGGAACCATTTGTTGGCTCCCGAAGTTCGTGGTGACAAGGCAGAGTTCGAGTTTTTGGCTACACCGACTACCTACCTTGGTTCCTCAAAGTCTCATCCCGTGATCACCAATCCGAGCTTTGAGGACTTTGACATGGTCACCACAACCATCGCATAACGAGCTACTGGAGGTATTGAAAGTGTTATATGTATTATGCATGCCCACATGCCATTTGTTTTCATCCCGATATGTTTTACATTAACACTAACCCGATTATTTTCATCAGCGTAATAGGCGTGCTGGACGCGGCATTACGATGGATGGACCTCCCGCCGAGTTGTGTACGCTTGAGTCTACGAGGAAAATGGCGAGTGATATCGTCAATTTCCTTTCGGGAAGGAGTATAGGTCCCACCACCACCACTACTACCACTCCGCCACCGCAACCGCACAACCGCCACATCCGCCCTACCGGCAGTGCCCTAGGTAGTCCCAAAGATGGTAGCACTTCTACACACTCCACCCCGCTAATGCTCCGCCCGCCACTTGCCGATGCTCGCCCTCCGAAGAGAATGCTTGGCAAGGAGTACCAAAGGAAGAATTTGAAGAAACCAAAGCAATGAGTGTTTGAGGGAACTTGGATATTTTATTGTTTGAGGAACTAGGCCCACATTTATTATAGTTTGGATACTTTGAGGGAACTTGGATGTTTTATTGTTTGATGTTTTACATTTGTTATAGTTGATATTCAGGATGTTGGCTAGTATCTTGCTGATTTTGGTTTAGTTAACATAGCTTTTTTTGGTACAGATGGTGTCTCGGTCATTCAGGTCCGACACCTCTTTGAATTCTCGCTTCAACCAACGAAACAAACGCTGGATTTTCGGTGTGTCCGTCCGAGAACGTCCATTGATCCTATATTATCCAATGTGTCGGTCATTTATGGACGAAAATTATATGAGACTCTCTGCTAGTCACAACCGATATTATTCCAATACGTTCGGCACCGGTCGACGAGCTATTCCCGTGCAGCAATTGTATGAACATGGCGACCAAATGCTCTCTGTGTGAAGGTAACGAGATCGAAAATTAACTCTCGCTCCTCATGTCCGAGAATCCCGCGTATGGTCGCGCACAGTCGACGAGGCGTTACGGACGCGTCGACAAACATTACTTTCGGCAATGCGTTGCCGATGATTCACGTTAGTTGCCTGCTGCCTACGCCGAGACTATGTTGTGGGTCACGACTTGGTGTGCCGAGACGATAATTTGCATAGAAACTTAAATCATTATATATCAATATAACATTCAAACAAAGTTTACAAGAAAAAAATGTACGACAACGTCGTAGCTAGGTACAAGTTTTATACTACTTGTACCTAAATCTACCACGGATACGGTGCCTTCATCAACAGCTGCAAGGGGCGCGATATCTCGAATTACGAATCCATCTCGCCAACCTTTGGCGCACTCCTCAACATACCGGTCCCACGATGGATATAAGGATGGCAGCGGTGGCATTCACACGCAACTTCACATGTCAAAGTGAACAAGAGAACATAGAAGATATTGTCACAAACCCGATTAGGGGGAAACAAAACAATTCACAAAAAATCATAGAACTTACCCTAACCCAATGGATATTCCCGTCATTTATCATGGCAATGATAAGTCCGTCAGTGCAACGACAACGGTGGAGCACTACGTAGAGGTAGAAATGTCGAGGCACTCCCATGCGAGAGGTTTACAAGAATGACATTGAATGCAGCTTGATACTAACAATCCCATGTCCTGAAGTGTCAACCATTCTTTGAAAGATGCACCAACTTGATTATCCGACAATGCACAAGCAATCTTGATAGCCTCGTAACTCGTTCCAAGCACTTCCCGCCAAAGGTTTTCATACCCGATAATCTCATCATACATCCTTCTACGAACAATCCTCCAACCGTCTACATCGACAAGTCCTAGCCCAGAGGCAACACACCGATATCCACAATTTCCATCTGGCTAGCACATCGATAGTGCTCTCAACATATGCCAACCAATCCGGTTCTATGCAATGAGCATAAGCCATGTTAGATGCATTTTGCGTGCATCGACCGGCACGCGCGCATTTTAGAACAACTTTGTTTTTCTTCTTCCTCGAACTAGAGGCCTCTTATGTGGAAAGCACGTACTCAAATCCGCTCGGCAATCTAGTCGTGGAAGAATCGTCATTATCGTGTTTTCTTTTCGATCCTTACCTCCGATTGAAGACCCCGTGTCCTTCCCTTTGTCTTTATTTTCTACTGCAGGCACAACACCCGTGTAGACAAAGGTCGACTAATCTCCCCGAGCCGCGAATAATCCCGAGGCGATCGTCCTCATCACTGCAAGCATGAAACTTTTGCAACACCCGTTCAATCTCATCGTGCACGTTGTATCCAGACCGATCCACAACATTCTCAGGTATCATACTCAACTTTCGCCAATAAACATGAATGTCCTCGAGAGGATGGGCGACCCAAGAAATTTATGATGGTTTAGCTCGTGTGCACAAGGAAGGCCATGTGTCGTACGTATCTCGCAACCACAACGAGTGGAGTCGTGACCAACATGCTCTCCACGTGTCAATTCATCTCTAATTAACTTAAGCGCCCGTTGAGAGACATAACCACGCAATCGTCGATATAACTCATCAATGTATTCATGTTGGACCACATTCAAACTTAGCTCAAACGATGCCTTGATGTTGTTGTGTTGGATTCTAAGGATGCCATCAACCACATTCCACAAAGTCTCAAAATTGGCCTGACTGTTGCCAAGGTGTAGCTTCAAAGTGGAATGCGCAGACTCAACCCTCTGCGTTGTTGTTTCCCCAAAGTGCGTAATTCGATTTGTCCATGCGGGTACAAATTTCTCCTTGTAGTTCTTTACCCATGTGTTGTCCAAGTAATCAGTAAGACCCTTGACATTCCCAAACTCACAACGCAAGTCATTCATCCTAACTTCGAATAAGGCATCCGAGTTGGCATACATCACGCTCGTCCACCTATCCATGAAACGAGCAAAACCATCGTTCTCCCCAAACATCTTCTTAGTCTTGGCCAATACTACTTTGTTGATGTGCCAAGAGCAAAGGAGGTGAGACGATGACGGAAATACTTCTTCAATGGCACTAATAAGGGCTAAGTCCCTATCGGTAACAAACACGTCAGGTTTAGGCCACCCATCCAATATGGATCTCAAGTTCTCAAGTGCCCAAACATAATTCGCATGACTCTCTCGATGATATGAATGCAAACCCAACTGAGAACGTCAAATGCGTAGAAGTGATGCCAACAATCTCCAACAAAGGCATTCGCACCTATTTGTTTTGTACGTGCAATCCATCAAAATTACCGATGAGAAACACCTTATCAACTTTATTTAATCGGGATGTAACCAAAATAAATCGGTGACAACATTCGTATCGGGATGCTTCCTATGCCACGACATCCACTTATTCTTCTCTAAGATGTGCAACATTTGTTGCATTTGAGTCATCCCACCCGCATCCTCAATTCGACTTTTTGTCTTGCATTATATATTGTCCGCATTGTCGATACGTTTCTAACATCTCTTTGCTTCAACGTATTTAGGATGTCTCTTGGCTTCACATTCCCTTTGTCATCTCGCACCACAACCTCCCCGCTCCCCTTATCCAATCTTCCGCAAATGAGTGGTCGTCCAAGTTGTTCGCGGGTCGTGATTGTGCCTCCCACATATGACAAAGACATACCACAAGGAGTCGCATTTTCCTTTATGTTGATAAGGAAAGGGCATCCACATTTCTTCGTACTCAGCTTTGAGTCCTCCCATTTTCCTCTTCTTCTTCATTTCTTGGTTTCAAGAAATTTTTGCCGCTTTCCCCTTGCCAACTCTTTGAGACATTCCCTATATGTTCCAGACCTCTCACACGCAAGTTTCACCCTTCCCTCGCGCTTAATGCCCCCGCATCGAGTGCTTCGTCACTAGCACAAACATGTTCTCCCGCCTATCATTTGAAGCCATGAAATAGCCGCTTCTCTAGAGGGGAATGGCCTACAAGGTGTAAACGTATCCTTGTAGTCCTGGAAATAAGGTAGAAACCGCATTACCTCGCAATACAAATAAGTGTAACATTATAATCAACCAAAATGTACAAGACAATCACCAAAAAAGCCCAAAAACACAAGTTTTCTAAGCTTGTACAGTCCGACACTATAAACAAAGTTTCGTTCATGTACAACCGAGAACTCCTTCATAGTCTCTGGCCGTCCCATACCGAGATCGCCACTATGTATCGTTCACTCCATTACGTGAACTACGTAGACATCTCTGGCCCTGCCGACCGAGACGTTTCTCTACATCTCTGGTCCCCGCGTGGCCGAATCAATCGCGCACATCGACAGAAAATTTGATGAACCGCATAAAAAACACATTAAATTTCAAAAATTACCTCAAGTTCAACCTCCTCTTGCACCATAGCAAGACAATCTTCCATTTTATAATGTGCAAACAACTTCGATTGGTCGAATTTACCAAACCCTACGTTGACAAACAAATCATCAATTTCACAGCTTTAATCAAATTTACAGCTTTCATCGAAGCATCGTACGGTTGTCAAACATTGTTACTCGTCGTTTGATGATGTCAAGTCGCAAGAATCGATAAACGCTCGACAAACACAATTATGGCTTTATGGTTCACTTCTTCCTCAAGGTGGTGGGGTGCCCCAGCTTTTGAGTTGCAAATGGTTTGTGGGGTTTGGGTGTGTATATATGAAGGGGCAAAATAGTCTTTTACATTTTAGATTGGGAAATGAGA